>JAOTAZ010000007.1:14526693-14537548 GCA_025629785.1 Erythroxylum oxycarpum | reverse complement strand
TTTGATTTTGGGGAATGAACATGGTATATTCTTTTGATCATAACTCCCTCATCCGACCTCCAATTGAGGTGATTCTTGAGGAAATGGTTTTCTAAGACATGTAGCTATCTCCTCATAAGAATTTGTAGCAATTAGAGTTGATTTGAGGAAGTTTGTATTAAAGCAAGTAAGAGGTCGGTTAGGAGAACATGATTAGGGTTTGTGCACGTTTTGGTATTTTAATGATATCTTGAGCTATAAAGCTCCAATTGAAGTGATTCTTGCTTTAAAATGAACAAAAGATATATAGCTATGATTTCTTGAAGAATTCAAAAAGAATTTAAGATGTTAAGTTTTCCAAATTCTGTGCACAAGTAGGAGAAATGGGTTCAAGCATAGTGGTTGAGTAGTATGGGCACACCATGGAAGATTTTGTAAGTGAAATTTGGGAAGATATAAGATTGAAGATGTGTTCATGATGTCTATCAAGGATTCAAATGGATTAAGAATGAAAAAAAAATATTTAACCCTCCAAGATTATGTTCACACTCCCGTTTCATGTTTCAAAATAAGCAAGGCTTCATAAGTAAGCAAGAGAGTTGGGTTCCGGTAACGGGAGCTAACATGTATGGCTTGACGCATATTGTCCATATCTTCTTCTCTTCACCCTATTGCCAGAAATATTAGGCTAAAGCATATCCTAGGAGTATCACCGTCCTCTCGATCATACTCCATAAGTAGAGCATATCCAATTTCCTAACTATAATAAAACTATCACCTGCCTACTCAATGTATGACTTAGGATCCCATGAGTGTACCTGAGTGCAGGTTGTCATATGATAGATGCCTTAGATTTGCTCGAACCACAATCTAACTCCTCACTAATATTGTGTTATAAATGTAGGCATGCATCCCATAGAAAAAATATATCCAGAGGGTTATGTACTATTATGTCTTCAGGAAGTCCTGATCGTAGAGCCCTATCATCATCGAGAAGTACATATAGCTCATCCTTGTCATATCTCCAAGCATCCTAAATTGGATCGTATTTGGACGGTCCTGTTAGTAGCAACCTTTTCCATAAAGAACATGAAGTATATCTTGAGTGTAAGCTCCTAATATGTGGGCTCTACGATATCAAAACATTAAGAACATGGTTTGACTGATAAGCTCCCGAACCTATTGAGCTAAGTTGATATGCTCTAGCACCTCCCAATCTATACATATACCAATGTCAAACCTCTTATCCTTAAGCCTCTAGAATTGCTCGTCGTGGGGCCTCTAAAATTGCTCCTCGTGGGGCTCAATATCAAAATGTTGTATCACATGTCGCTCTGATAGATGTGCAACATTCTATTATATTGGTGATGAGTGGGAGTCACTCAGGTCTCTAGATGACCCTTCACCTCTTTTCTTTGGTGCCTCCTTTGCCCTTCATTATTGCAATACTTTCCTTCTTGTCGTTGTGCCAAAAACAAAATAAAATGTGAGGAAATAATGAATATCAATACAAAAGCAAATTTCCCGCATATAATTAATACACTCACTCTGTTATACAATTACGAAAAATGAACAATTCAAAATCAAATTAAACTAAAAACAATGTAATTAGAAAATAATTACAAAACTAAATTATTGGAAAAATTATTTACATAATTACAAGTGCAATTAACAAATAAAATTAATCTAATTATGCAGTTATTGATGCAATTTATAAAATTCAAAATTAAATTAAACAATTAACTCTATACTACTTATATAATTAAAACCTAAATCATGGGCAATAGAAATTGTTATGAAATTAAACTAATAAACACTAGCTAATTAAAATAACAAATTATGTATAATCTAACGAAACCATCACAATTTATAACCTATTAAGCAAAATTAACGTTTGAAATTTCAAATTCCATATAATCCACATGCAATTCATCAAATTAATCTAATAATTTATAGGGAAAAGAATGAAATTCAACTTGGAATTGAAAAACAAGAACATTAGTTAAACATACCTTAGAATGGAGTAATTGTGAAAACTTAACAATTTGGGGGAGCATAAACCCTAAGATTTGCAAAAATACCCAAAAATTTGAGTGTAAACCATATAAAATGCAAGAAAAATTCATTTAGGTGTTACAAAATCACTTGAAAAGGTTAGGTTAGGTTGGAGGATGGAGAGGCGTAATAAAGAGGTGGCAGAAGAGGGAGAAAAAGTGAGAGAAAAGAAAAAGGTTTATGGTTTTTAAAGGGTATCATAGACTTACACGGTCGGTTACATAACTGTGTAATTGACAGTGTAAGGCGCTCTATACATAACTGTTAATACAAGCATGTGCATGTTCAAGGGCTTGCACAGTCATATACACGGGCGAGTGTGGGCTTACACAATTACATAGATGGGCGTGTGGGTGACCATGTAAGTAACTATGAATGTTTGACTTATAGATATGGGCGTGTAAGTTTACATGTTGCAAAGGAATAAGATATATAGGCATGGGACATGCTCGTGTAACTCTCTGTGACTGTGTGCACAAATCTTTAAAATTTTCAAGGATGTACATGGCTATTTCTAGAAATGGTGTAAGTCATCAGAACCATGCACAATATGCAAAAATGACATTTTTATATGCACAGGCATGTACACGACCGTATATACCTAAACATTTATGAAAAAAATCATAAATTTTCACTTAAAGTCAAGAAAGTGAAATAAAACATACCACAATCATGAAAATATGCAAATTGGATAAGGATGCTCTATCAACTAACATAAAACACAAAAAATCAATGGAATCCTAAACTAAGACTAAAATATAATCAAAATAACATAATCAAATCAATCAAAACTATTATAATTCTTAGGTTCCTCCCAAGTAGCACTTATTTAATGTCAATATCTAAACGTACCCAAGTATGATCTAAGGTTACTTGATTAAATTAATCTCCTCTATACTTCCATCAAGTTCACCTACAAGATATGATTTTAACCAATGGCCATTCACTTTGAAGTTACCTTTATGCGGATGACTTACCTCGGTTATGCTATATGGAAATAATTTCTCCACAATTGATATAAGCTTACCCACGAACAATCTTAGGTAGGAATTATATAAAATAACTTGTTCTCCCTCCTTAAATTGGTTGGAGTGCTTGATCCTTCGATTATGATATTTCTTAGTCCTCTCCTTGTACATTTTAAAGTTCTTGTAGGCCACCAATCAATATTCTTCCAATTCATTAACTTGCAACTTTTGCCTTTTACCTGCAAGTTGAAGATCAATATTTATAAGCTTAATGGCCCAATATGCCTTATGTTCTAATTCCACAAGTAACTGACATGCTTTCCCATAGACAAGCCCATAAGGTGTAGTCCTAATTGGTGTGTCTTACGCTGTTCTATAGGCCCATAGGATATTATTTAACTTAATTGACCGACCTACCCTTTGGTACTCTACATACTTTTCCAAAATTCATTTTAAAATCCCTATTAACTATGTCAACTTGGTCATTATTTTGAGGGTGATATGAGGTCGCAATTCTATAAGTGATTCCATACTTTTCAAGTTCTTTTTTGAATTGCACATTACAAAAAAGTGTGCCCTGCCATTAATAACTGCTTAACATATGCTAAAATAAGAAAACAATTTTTAAAAAGAATTTAACAACAACTCTAGCATCATTTATGGTTAAAGTTTCCAACCATTTGGAAACATAGTTAATAGTCACTAGGATGTATCTATTTAGTAAACGAACCTAAAAATGGACCCTTGAAATCAATGCCCTTGATATCAAGTACTTTATAAACAAGAATGAACTTATCAATTTTAATAAGTACATCCTCGATAATACCCCTAGGATATTTAATAGATCTATTGACTAATTGAATACTCATCCTAATAGGTCTTAGTTCTCCTAATCCCAGTTTCTTGAATAATTTATAGGGCATTAGATTTATGTTTGCCCTTAAATCAAGAATTTTTTTCAACTAATAAACTACCAATTAAATAAAGGATAGTAAAACTCCCTGAATCTTTAAGCTTCTCGAGTAATTATTTTTATAAAATTATCAAGCATCCCTCACTTAATCTCTTTTTGGCCAACTTCTCCAGCTTCCTCTTCTTAAATAGTAACTCCTTCAAGAATTTTTCGTTCTTTGACATCTACAAAAAGAGCCTTAACAAAAGGTAAGTTAATATGTATTTGTTTAAAAAGTTTAAGGAATTTACCAACTTGCTCATCCATTTGATCTTTCTTCAACTTAACAGGGTATGGGATGGTAGGCTATAATTTCTTAACTTTCTAAGGATGTTCTGCGTCTTTGGCTTTCTCTTGACTGTTTTTGTGAATCTCCTCCTTATCTTAGGTATTATTATCATCTTGCACTTTCTTTCCTCTCCTAAGGGTGATTGCCTTCATATGTTCTTTCGAATTTGTCTTGGTACTACTAGGCAAATTCCCTTATTGTATTTTGAAAACTAAGTTCGTAAGACCGTCAATCTAAATTTCCAAATTATGTATAAAAGCCTTTTGATTTCTTCATAAAGTTTTTATGGCTTAAAATCTTTCCTCCAAATTATAAAGAAATACAATAATGACGTCTTCTAAGCTCAGCTTCTTTTCTTGAGGTGGGTGATGCTAAAATTCTAATGGAGGGTCACTGGTTGCCCTTGATTCTGCCTTCCTTTATCCTGAATTATATAGTATTATAGGGATTATTCTAAGGTCTAAGAGTATTCCCTATATAATCTATATTCTCGAGCTTTATTGCTTGACATTATTGACCTAAATGTCCAAGCCTACACTCCTCACATTGCATCAACTAGAATAACTGATGATTCATAATTAATCCATTTATCTTCCTACTCAAAGCTTCGATTTAACCTGTCGACACTGTGACTTCATCTATGTCATATACTCCTATTGGCTTGTTAAGTTTTGCTCGATACGAGAACCATTGATAGTTATTCATAACCATTTATTTAATAAGGTTCTGAGCTGCTTTTAGTCTTTATTGTTCAGAGTGCCCCAGTTGTTACATCTATCATCTCCCTCGTTATTTGATTTAGCCTATTATAGAAGGTTTGAGTTTGCATCCATAATGTTAGATCACAAATTGGCACTTCCTTAACATATACTTAAATATCTCCCATGTATCATTTAAAGTATTTGAGTCAACTTAGGCATCAGAGGAGATGTTATTCCGCAGTTGGGTAATCTTAGCTAGTGGGAACTAATTTAATAGAAACCTCTTCCATTTGGTCCCAAGTGATAAGGAATGACCTAGGAAAAGAATTTAATCATTGCTTCCCCTGCCCCTTAATAAGAACGCAAACAATGTCAATCTAATCATATCATCATTAGCACCATTGACCTTAAAAGTATCACAAATCTCTAAAAAATATACAATGCTTATATTGGGTCCTCATCTCGTAGCCTATCAAACTGGAAAGACTTTTGCACTGTTTGAATGATACTTGGTTTAATCTTAAAATTATTTGTGATAATAGTAAGTCTCATAATGTTAGACTTCATTCCCATCATGCCCAGTATCGTGTAATCAAACATAGTCCTTAGTTGGTCTGCTATGGTTCCTAATCCTTTGATATCAAATTGACCTTCCAAGTCCTCTATCTATCAATCTAACTCGAACTCTCTTAGTAGGCCTTAGCTGTCATCTTAATCTTTAGATTTTGTCAACTAAGTGTGATAGATTTTCTTAGGTTATAACTAAGCCCCAGATTTGTAGAAGTCAGAAAACCAACGAGTTAACAAAATAATTTAAAAAATTAAAAAGTAAAAATCAAAATGAAATAATAGATAAATTTATAAAAAAGAATTGGTCTTAATATTCTAATCCTAGCAATGACATTAAAAACTCGATATGTAATTTTAATGTGTTAAATCGCCAAGTGCATGGTGCGGTTGTAATTAACACTGATAAAGACAAGTCAATCCTATGAGGATTATAAATACTACTAATAACCTTTTTCTATTATCTAACTAAAGAATAGGATAATATTTTAATTAAAACTAAGCTAAAATAAAATTTACATAATAATGAATCAAAACACAAATAACACTATGATTAATTAATATCAAATAACTAGTACCTAGGTAATGAATCCCCCTAAGATTTCTTAAATATTAACCATTTATACTATAATTTAATTATTGATTATTAGATCGTGAAAATTCTTATCTAATGTTAATATCTCTCTTAAGAATATTAACAACTAACTCTAAATTGATTAACTAAAACTTCTTTCTAATTAAAGCCCCTAAAATTACATTACTTGATTTATAAATTTCACTATTAGGTTTGACCCTAATCTGGAGGATTTATGTCAACCTATTTCTAGGTTTGCACGTAACTCTTTTCAATTATAGTAGATCTACTCATATAAAAGGATTTCTTAATCTCAATCGTAATATTCTAGATATATTAATTCAAGATTTAAAAATGCATAATTGAATCAATTGATCAAATTGCATTGAATAAAAATCAAATCACAATATCCATCTCTCCTTAGGTTTGTCCCACCTATGCACTAAACAAACTTAGTTTATAACATAGAAATCAAAACAAACATAAAAAACTTAGAAAATAATTAAAAGAAAAGATTCTATGAGATATTTCTCCTTTTCTCTAATGTAGTCCCCTTGAGACTTTGATGAAAAGTTATTTTCTATCTTATCTTTAAAGTAATCTTCATATTTTTATTATTCTAAGTTCAAAATTGTGTCTCCACCTCTCACTATTGTCTTTAACTCAGACTCGAATTGCCTCCTCTTCATCTCCTCTTTATAATTGCCTTATATATATATTACAAAATTAGGGATTCTAGATTATAAATAATTATTCATATGATCATGTTAGTGACCATGTATCTCAAAAACACCTCAAAATTGCAATTTTACACATTTTCTGTCAGTTACACAAGAATAGGACATGGTCATGTCGTGTATCTTCAAACGGGAAAAAATAACGCCTTCAAAACTTTCTACACTAATAGTTACTCACATTGGAATTTATCTCCAAAATAGTTCTACTTCTTCCATTTTTGGTTCCAATTTTGCCTAAATTTCTCTCCTTTTAATTCATGAAGGCATTTGAGACTTAAAAATACACTCAAATCAAAATGGGTACCAAAAACAACATACAACTTTCAAATAACAAGCAAAATACGCTAAATATATGCATAAAAACATAGTCCATTATGTAAGATCCCAAAATATACCATATTTGAAATCATACATGTTTATGAAAGTACATGTGTGATAGGAGTTAGAATTTTGCTACGATTAGAATATGAAAGGCTTATGACTTGAATTTTTGATCAAGTGGATTATAGTAAGTAAATTGGAATTAATTGATACCATTAGAGAATTGAAGTATTTAAATTCATATTTATTTTAGGAAAACTTTCAAGTGGCAAGATAAATTGGTATATGAAAATTGTAATGATTAAGCCTATGAGTTGGTGACATTTGGCATAGTTGATACATTGACAAATGATATAGTTAATAAAAAGGACAAGGGACCTAATAAAATTGTGGCATTTGGCAGCATTCATTAAGTGAAACATGGTTTAATGGAAGTGTGACAAATGGTAGCTTAAGTGCAGGACATATGTGACACATGTAAGAAGACACATGCCTTATGGAGTTAGTGACACCTAGGTGGTGATGAAGCAAGTTTCTGCTAGAAACTTTTCTGTTTTGCTCTTTTTATTCACCTTGCTATCTTCTTCCATAAAACCTCCCATCTCCTCTCTAACTTCTGGACTTTTGCTGGTTTTTGGAGTATCAACCTTTGGAAGCTTTGTAAGTTATTTCATTAAAAAATAGGTCTTGTGATTCTATGTATTATTACTTCATTGATGCTAAACGTTGCACATTAAACTTAGATATGTGTTGGTTGTTTGGAAGCTTGATTTATCTGGTTCTTTGAAGCTAAAAAGGTAAGGGATTTCTACACTTGATAACATGTGTTGTTTGATGTTTGATATGGATCAACTGTGGAACATCCCACCCCCGACAGGAAGGATAAAATAGTAAATTGTCATAGGATGAGATTGATAGGGAGTAATTAGTATCGTTCATGCATACTAGAAGTGGTACGAAGTAAAATTTGTGCACATGCAAATCACTGTACATGCATACATAACATTCCCGGTAGATGTGCCTACTGCAATTTTATTGTGATTAACGTGGTTATTGTATTTGAAAAATTATTCTGAGTGAGCCATTAAGTGTTTTATATTTTAAGGGATTTTTAGGAATTTTTCTGGAATTTTTCGGAGAAAATTTCTGGACCGGAAAAAAATTGCCAAGTGGCGAACCGATCGATTTTCGGTAGTGAAAATTAGTATCCAATGGTATTGTCATATTGGATATATTATTTTGGGATTGGAAGTAGGACCATTGGACTCGAATGGGGCAAATTTCATTAGGGTTCCTAACTCCTATTACAAATTTTGTTTTATTACTATTTTGTCTCTTTCTTAATACAAATGCCACATGTCCATGGAGTAAATGCTTTTGTCCTCTTCCTCTCTTTGTGTTTCGGTTACTTCCCATGTAAAGAAGGAAAATTCATCTCTTATTGCTTTATTTCTCCATCAACCGAAACCTACTTCCTTGTTTCACCCTCTCCATCGATTTCTCCTTCTTTAAGTAATCCTTCCTCCAAATTCAAGAGCTCTTCTTCATGCAACCAAGCTCCTTTCTTTTTATGATGACCCTACACTTGCATGGTGTTAGAAGAAGTTGTTAGTGAGAATAGTAAGTAAAGAATTGAAAGGAATTGAAGATTGGAAGCTAATTAGGTAAGTTGTATTGTTAAGCTTTAATGATGCTTTGTTTATGAATTTAATGACTTGGTTGTTAGATGCATTCAATGGGAGGTATGGTACAATTATTGTGATTATTGATGCATTAATTTGATGAAAATCTTAGTATGAATTGTTGGGTATAAATGTATGTTGAGTTAGGATAAGTGAAGGATTAAGGTGTAACTTGGTTTTTAGCCTAGGTTGGATTGAGTTTTGAATGTTGGATTAAGGAAAAACTAATTGGATAGGATGCTGCCAAATTGTGACTATTAGTCCTAGTGAATGTATGAATGTTGTAGGGACTGATTTTGTGTCCAATTGAGATGCTTATGGTAGTATAATTTGAATTGGCATGATAGGAAGTGTAGTTGGGAAGTAAAGCTAAAAATGTGAGTTTGACCTACTATACTGTTTTGAGCATAACTCATTATGTGGTTATGCAAATTATGTGAGGTTTATGCCAAATTAAACTTTGGTTTGTTGGCTACATTTTTATGTGGAATAGGTGTTGTCTAATTTTAATCTTAAGAGGGTGAATTTTGGCTTAGAAAGTTACTGTTGTAACTTAGGTGAACAGTATCCGCATTGATGACCTAATTGTTTTGATGATTTTTTTAAATTAATTTAGAAGGAATTGGTGAAAACGGTCTTCATGAATGTTGAAGCCTGTATTGTTAGCTTTCCAATGCCACTAATTTTGTAATTTTTCTATATGTATATTGGGAGATATGCATTGATGAATATTGGCTGGTAAAATGCATTTTAGTGAAACCTAGCTGAAATGTTAGTTTTATGAGCATTCTGATTGGAAGCAATTTTAGCAATTTTTGTGGATTGAATTGGCTTGATTGATCTTCTGAAGAGATGTAGAGGAAAAAATTATCTTGAAAATGGTATATAGCATGGATTTTTGGAGATCAGATTTGGGAGTTATGAGTTTTCAAAAACTGAACCTGCATTAGGTTTTTAGCTGCTGCCTTGATCAGTCATTTGTTTGGCAATTTTTAATTTGTTAGAGATGGAATTGGCTTTTAAGCTCTTCATGAAACTTGAAGTATGTGGACAATGAGATATGTTGTCTTGAAATGTACTGTTCAGATTGGAAAATTTCAGTGGGCAGATGCTTTGGTGAATTGTTTGACCTAGTTAGCAATTGAATTTGATTTTGGTTTGTTCATGAATGTTCTAGAAAACATTGTGATCTTTTTGGGCATATTTATTGTGCAATTGTTGACAAAGGAAATGTGAAGTTATTGAATTTACAAGATACTGTACTATTTTAGAACCCATTGATTAGGTAGTAGGTTTCCGTCCGACGTCCGATTGACCTGATTCTTGAGGCATCGGATTCATAGAATATTTAATTTAATTTTCTGAGAGATTGGGAATTTTTGGACGGAAAATTGACGTGAGTCCGGGTAAAGGTATTTTTAGTCACTGTTTTAATTAATTGGGAACCTATAGAGGTCCGATTTTCATATCGTCAGCGCCATTAGGTTTCTAATTTCTAGATGAATTTTTTGATGGAAAAAATAGGATTAGGGCTAGGAATATCATGAACATGCATTATACACCTACATGTGCATCATTACTAGTCAGGATTGGATCTTTAGTGACCTTTATCTTCTTTGATTCTTATAGAGGCACAATTGGAGCGTCGTTCGACCGACGTAGTAGAGACTTCCCGACATTAGGTCGAAAGTAATAGGTGAGTAACCTAGATGGATTTCTCAATTATTACTTGTCATATATGGGAATAATGGCGGGATAAGGAATGTGTACATTGTATGACCTGTTTGCCATTACTAGATTTACTGTGATTGATTGTAAATTATGGACTGTAAATTGTTCATTATATACTGCTAAGTGACTGTTCAATGGGGCATGTGCATTCATACACTGATGCATAAACTGATAAAGAATAAATGTGAACCGAGTCGCCACTGATGCTGAAAACGAGCTTAAAGCTCGAAGGGAGGTAATCCTCCCTAGACGCGTCTACTGAATCACTGATTACTGTTTAAGCGCTCGGTCACAACACT
>JAOTAZ010000007.1:14503428-14518748 GCA_025629785.1 Erythroxylum oxycarpum | reverse complement strand
TTTTTTCACTCCTTAAGTTGATAGGATATATTTCATCTGTGGGATCTACCGTATTACTACTTGAAGTTTGTTTGTGACCTCTTTTTCGTTTTGCCTTAGCCAATTGGGTAACTTACATCTCCAAATTGCATATAAACCCAATGTTTAATTGCATTATCTCTTTAAGTTTCCCCACAAAATAATAAACTCTTTAAGGATATCTTCTATAATAGTTCCCTATCACAATAATGACTATAGAAAATGGGGTATTTATTAAAACCAATGTAGTACTGTAGGCTTGCCTACTCTATCTCTTTGCTTGTTCTATAAAAGATTTAAATGATTCCTTCACCTTAAATTGTATGCATAGGAAAAGTGGACATTCACTTCTTGCTTTCCTCCAAAGCAACCTTTAAATTTGTCTCTTTATAATAGCCTAAGGTTGGCTCTATGTTCAAACATACATAAGAAGGATGCCCATACATGCCACATTGGTTGCATCCCTTGTATCGATTCATAAGCACCTTTAATTGGCTACTTTGAAACTACTTGACCTTGAAAAGGATTGTTTTTGGTTTCCCTTGTACCACTTTTGTTGTCAAATTTCTTACCAGAGTTTGTTTGATCCCCTTCACATCTTCAATAGTTTTTATTTAAATTGTACCTTACATAGTAGTGTCAAACAAGGTTTGACATGTTAGGTTAAGGCCATCACAGAAGAATTGCATAACCAACTTACAATAAGTATGGTGATGTAGGCACTAGCTAAGCATAAATTTTTATCTTCCTAAGCTTTATGAAATGTGTCTCTTTGCTCTATGTAAAAAATTTAATGTGCCTCCTTAATTCATTGGTCTTATATAGAGGGAAACAAATCTCATCATGAATGCATCATACACTTGATTCTATTCCTCAAAAGAGTCTATATCCATTGATAACAATTAAGTTCTCACTTGCTCTTTCATGTAATATGGAATGCATCTCATTTGAAACTCGTCTTATATAAGAAAAATTTAGTGGAAGTATTTGGATCACCGAATAAACCTTATTGATGGATATGATATTGTATTTTCTAGGCGACTCGTTAAAGGTCAGGATTAAAGGAAGATATAATTGTTACAACCCACAGTTATTCTCCCTTTGACTTAGTCTAATGTATAAGGAGCTGGCATTGATCATGAAAAATTGGATGTACCCCACACTTATCCTTCATGGCTGTTATTGTTGTATGCCAAAAATCATATCATCATTATGTTTAGTTAGCTCTTCTTTCCTTTACACTTTGTTCTTATTATTATTGTGTTCAATTTTAGAGTTCAATTGAATTAGGGGATCCAAAATGTCACTTTTGGATATCCTATCTCATATCAACTATATAAAACTAAAAAAATATCAAAAGTATAAAATAAAATATAAATAAATAAAATTTATCAAAAATAGTAAAACTACTTCCTAAAAAATGATGCTAAAAACTTAATCTACTTTAAATCTACAAATACACATAACCAATCATAGATAGCTAAATAAAACTAGAGTGATTCTAGTATACCAATCTACAAAGAACTAATCACTAAAGTTATTAGTTCTAGTGAAATAAGAAAATTAAAAAGAATAAGGAGTTGAATTAAGAAATGTAATTACTAAACTAAAGAAAACAACAAAATTAAGTAAGAGAAACGATCAATACAATAAACATTAGAGTTTCGAGGGTTTGCTTATGTGAAATTCCAATTATCAAGCAAGATCGATTATCGTGGTTGAAGTAACAATTAACCGAAAATATATATAGGCCCTTTGAAAAGGCACATAGGTATATCTAATTATATTCCTATCATTTGTACATGCGTAATTTATCCTAATCAAAATCCTTAAGCATAGTTAATTTACTTGGCTGTCACTAAATGTTAGGATATCATTATTTTCTATAATTAAAGTGTTTATTCTCCTAGTGCCTGGATCATACTTTAGCTTTTAGTCCTTCCTACAATACCTATGATTGAATTAATGGTGATCAGGTATAAACTTAAAAATTAAGGATAAGAAAATAGAGTCAACCAACTAATAATCAAATCATATGTTGATAATTGAAAAATCTATATATGCTATGCCTCTAACCCTAACTAAGATTTCTAGTTATTAATCATGATACAAACTAATCACAAAGAAACAAATATCAACATAAAGAAAAGCGTATAACAAAGAATTGATAGAAGTTGTTACTAGTCTTTTTCAATCTTGCTCGAAATGTTCATTCAATAACAAGAAAGAATGAAAAATCATGAAACTCTCAAAGAATCTCCCTTAAGATTGGCTAGAAGTCCCCTAAGTTAATTCTAATACAAGTATTGACAGTTAGAGTTATAAAAATAGAGTTCTAGATGACATGAACTTGAAGAAATACAATTCCTCAGAAATTAGGTCTGAGAATTGGATATTGATACCTTTCATAACTGATGTCAGTCTTATTTACTTCTCTTTGCCATAACTTTAAAGATGAATCCAGCGTTGTTATTTTCCATCGACTTTGTTTTTCAATCACGTCGGTTAGACAAATGTGACAAAAGTTACACTAAATCTTATGTTTATTCCTTAAATTCTTCCACATTAAAAAATGATATACATATAAAATATAATAAAATTCATAAAAAAACATACTATAAAGATACCAACTACTAAGTAAATTACCCGAATAATATATATAATATCAATCTATGAAATAAAACATTAGTTGAGCAACACTTTTTTAAAAATATAATATAAATTTGTTTATTTATTCTTAATAATGAGACTAAACTTGCAAAAAGTTTCTAAGCTCCATGGCTTGCGGTCAATCCTCAAAATTGGCCTTTAGTTGAAAGTTTATGTATGAGTTGAAGCTAAGATAAGCTTATATAAATTAAGTCTGAGTATGTCTGGATTGAGTTATAGCCTTAATATTGTATTGTATTCTTGGATCTTTTACAAGGCTTTCGAAGAGAGTACGTAAATTTCAAACTAGAATCCACTATTTATAAATTTTTAAAAGTACCTGAAGACATGTTAAAAGACTTAAAGAACTTTTTGACAGACATTTAGACTAATTGTAATCAATACTTTTATCTACTGTCTTGAATTGAAACATATTATCTCAATTATAAATTACGAAGGCAGTAGTTGTTGGAGACTTCAACATTGCAACGACCATGTATGGGTTCAACAAAGTTGCGGTGGGGTAAAGAAGCGAATAAAATACATAAATAAATAACAATTAAGTATGGATCCTCAAGAGTAGAGAACATCCCATAATCACGAGAGTTTAAATCTCTTATTTAATATTATGGTGTTTTATTGTGTTTAATAAATTTTAGTCATTTATTTATATGAAACTCGTGTAAGACTCGCAAAATAAATAACTAAAATTTTATGAGAAGAAAAAGACAAAAAAAAATCTAAACTCGAATTACGATGAAGATGTTTGGTGAACAGGACAGATGGGTTTGTGGTTTGCTTTTCCTATAGGTATCATAATTAAAATTTAAAAATATCCAGACAGCGTGTAAGTGGGTACACAAAACACGTACTAGTGTACTTATATGAACTCACATGATTAATTTTATATGAAATTACATCGACTGTCCACATTTATGTTAACAATTAGCATGACTATTATTAGTGTATCAACGTGATGTTAGACAGTTGGAGGCCATTACTTGGAATCTATATCCTTAATTAGAAGAAACGTCAATTTAATTAAGAACATATGCTTAATCTACTTCAAACAATTACATTAATTTCATTTGGTTGAGTATTTTTATTATAAATTTTATTTCTTGGGTCCAGTATGCATGGATTCCTCCTTTAATTGATTTAAAAATATAAAATTAATTGAGCTCACAGCTAAAAATGTTATTAAAATAGTTAGATAAGTAACTTGTTCGCAACCTACAACATCCTATAGAGAAGAGAGGAGTGAATATATAGATGCCCCTGTGCTGTTAGGAGACAACTCATCACCACCTTGCTTCTGAGTTTAATTATTCCTTCCGTCCAATGCAGAATAATGCATACGTATAAATATAATTTCCTCTACTTCAAGAAAGATGTACTAATCAATAAGCAACACCAACATTACACCATACCCTCCTTGAATTATTGCTTAATTAATTGACATCGATCTTCAATGATAACATTATATTTTTACTATATAAACATGAAACTATGTCCGGAAATAACTTTTTTTATTATGTAGGAGTAAAGTTACGTACTATCAGACCTCTCCAAATCCTGCCTTATTATGAGATTTCGGACTAAGTGTGATGATGATGATTATGAAATATGAAACTATGTAAATGAGTTTCCTATTACTAAACATGCATAAAATTGTCTATATGGGATAGGATGAGCAGGGGGGACTTTTTCAATATATTCCTCTTATCCTAGTATTTTAAATGAACTAAAGCATTTGAGCATGCCTAATTTTTGTTAAATAACTAAACATTTTAAAGCAGAAAAGAGGAGGGCAATTTCGTGATGGGTTTCTGTCTGTGAAAAGTTGGCAAAAGTATGGTTTTGTTAACGTTAGAAAGAAGAAACAATGGTGCGAGGTTGGTAAAAATGTTACAGTGGGGCTTAATTACTTGAAAGCCTAAAACAACTTTCATAAAGCAAAAGCAAAATCAACCCAGGAAGCAACCGTACATATTATTTTCAAACACGAAACATGCAGCAACAAATAAAAAAGAAAATGAAAAAGAGACGACACCAAATGCCCTCTATGATGATTGACTGGCCACCCCTTCCTTTGTCGTCAAAGAAAAGACACCGCCAACGTTCTAATTTCGTCAGTATTCCTCTTCTGATCATAGATTTCTCAGGCCTTGACACAATTTCCGTTGAACAATTTTTGCAAAAAGGAACTCATGAAATTGCGCATTAAAATTGATGAAGTCTTATTACAAGGTACGTATAATAGCAATTATTTTAAACAACGTCCAATACAATGAAATGGAAGGAAATGAATGATCGTAACCATGCTCATCAATGCTATGCCTATCAACAAACCTTCATTCATTATTTATAGCTGGAAGAACGATGACGTTATTACGTTAATGATAATCATTCAGGCATCTCATCAACTATGTGCTTTCAAGCATCACGCAGCAATTGCATTCGACTTTGTACCCTTAGCTGCTCGTAGAACCTTTTAATGAACTCCTCAGCTTCATCGTCAACTTGTCGTCGACAAGTTCCAGTGCCAACGTTATCATTCTCTTCAATATCATCTTCTGACGAATAATTTGACACCCGTACGGCGAGAGGAGATAGAAGAGGGCTACGCTTCTCTCCCGGAGCCAAATCAGAAGCATCAAAGCAAAAGTTGAACGCGTAAGGCTCGGGTGTCTTTGGAACTATCATGGCCGCCTTATTTGGACCAGTACTAGAATCATAACCCTCTTCTTCTTCCTCCTCTTCTTCGACCACTTGAGGTAGGTTGACGCAAGGGAAATAATGATGAACCTTGCGCTTACCCGCTGGGACGTGGAAAAAAACAGGATTCGGGCTGTTGCTGCACGAGAACTCGTACTCCTGTATGCCGAAGCCACCACGTGCCATACTACTACTCCTGCTGCTGTAGTTGTTTTCGTGATGAAGATGATGGGATATGAGATTACTCAAAGACTTCCTTAGCAGCTTCCCTCTCTTCATCATGAGATTTAAGTCCATTATCAACTTTCTCTTAGACATCAACCCTTTCCTCATCATCAGCAATGTCACTCTTACCACATTCCACAGCCTCTTCCCTACCTTGGAACTCACCCTGGAATAATGCACATGATGATCCATTTCTAGCTACACACAAAATAACCCCACACACAAACTTAACAAAATAGTACACGGCAATATGGATGAATTAGTGTAGGTAGATATATCAAGCAATTGATATACATAAATCTAGGGGATGAACAATAATGGATGGGTTTTCTTGTTTCTGCGAGGTTTGTGAGACCTCACAGAAGAAAGAAAACCCTTGTGAAAGAAAACGAAGAATGCCAGGGCATTTATAGGAAGCATAAGCACTTACGGTAAGAAGCTATGGCTTTAGGTCTACTTTTTCTTTGTCATTTTTAATTAATTAAGTAGTGCTTAAATCAATTGTGATTCACGATATTCCAAAATGGGGACCCAATAGCCGCTCCCCGGGCGGCTTTTTCTCTCTCTCTTTTTTAATTTTTAAAGATGTCAATTTAGAAAGAAAAAAAACGACCATCAATTGGTTAAGTATTCAACCTATAACACAAGTCATTAAACCCTTTTGCAAATTTGCACAAAGTTTTGGGAGTTTGAAGGGCTAATTTCCTCACCAAGTTGATCAAAGTTTATCTTCACTTCATCTTGCTTCCCCGGTTTGAGTAAGCATAGATATCTGCCTAAAACTTGGTAATGAAAGGATTTAGTCTTCTTGCGTAAAAGTTAATCTCAAGTTTCATGCCAGACGGCTAGCTCCTGACATGTAAATATGATAGATGCTTATGTTGACGGGCTAAAGATGGAAGCTTCTCCTTAATTAAGTAGCTTATCCCAAGGTATAAACTCCTAATTTCAACACATAATACAAGAATCTTGTGGCAGCCTGTCGTACCACTAATCTCTGATTTTATATTGGATTTGCATTTCACATGCTATTTTTAAGTAATTCTTATACCCTATCTACGCGTCTATGTGATTTCATCTTTAGGCACGTTCATACGTAATTTCAATCAAGTGAAAATAGCCATTTTATTTGTTATTAAATCTGTGGGATAAAATAAATCAACGAGGATGACTTTGTATGAGTTGAGAAAGTCGACATTCTCATAACCCCCCAAACATATGCGTTCAGCATGCAATTGAATCTTTCAATTCAATTTAATTAGTACAGTTCAGTGTATAGTTTGGATTTTTTGATGCATTGAGAACCAGTAGTCAGTACACAGACATCATACTAAGAAGGATGAATGTCCCAAGTTCTGGTAAAAGGAAAGCCAAGATTGTCAACAATTAATTACTGTTCCTGTCGCATTCAACAGCATTAATAGCACAAGAAACGGGCATGAAGATCCGGGGATTGCCCTTGTACTCTATTTAATTTGAATTCCATGTATGTTAAGTCTCTGGAACGTTTACTTTTGGGACAATTAATCTTTTCTTTCGGCGGAAACTTTGGCAACAAAGCTTTCAGCAGGAAAAGTACTCTTGTTCTCAAACATCAATAGCAACAGTGATGTTAACAATCGAGTAGCCAAGCTAGAAATGTGTATCATCACGTAAAAAATGAAACATAATGCTGTATATAATTTAGAAATGTATGATAATAAAAAAAACGAATAGAGTACTGTTTCCACGAAATTTTAAGGTGAATAAAATTTAAATTATATTTATATTCATGAAGTTCAAAACTGTAAATAACTTAAGATAAAATTCTAAATTTTAGATTTGTATATTGAATAATAATAATGACAACTTTAGAGTTTGTTGATAACTTAAAATAATTAAGCTCATTTGGTCTAAAATGTAATTTAACCAACAAGTGGAAGTAGCCCAAAAATGAAAGCCTAATAAATGTTCAACTAAAGAATTCATTGGTAATGAAATACCAGGGAAGTGAGAAAAAATGTGTTAAATTTATAGATGTCCAAAACACGAAAGTTAAGAAAATAATGGAAGACATGCTACTAACAAGAACACGGCTAAACAAGCTAAAAATTGAACAATTACAGGAAGTCCAAAACATGGACACTAAGGAAATAGTGGCAAATAATTAGCAAAAATATAGGGAAGTGGATATTTATAGCAAAAAATTATTTAGGGATGAGATGAATATAAATTCATCAACACCTAGACAATAATGGGGACACTATAGACTTCATTCAATCGTAACACAATAAAACCAATCTTTAGATTGAACAATCAACCTACTTAACAAATACTTGTTTTTTTTTCAGCTTTCTTTAGCATGTGAATTTATCTTTGTTATCTCAAATTCCCTTTTGTAGTTTGTGATTCCACTTTTGCTACAATCAATTATTTTCTTTACTTTAAACCTCATTTCTAGATTTTCCGAATCTCATTTATATCGTCACATGGCCAAATTTTAGATAAACATCTATAATTTGACATACCCGATGGGATCATGATGCCACTAACAAGGAATAGAAAAGAAATGATTATGCCTCTAGTCTTGGAGCAAGAAGTCCATGCAGTAGTAGGGAATGAAAGATTTGCATCCCAAATGGTAGAGAATCTCGAGAAGGTAATCTCATCTTCAACTGACTTTCTTGCTAGTGAGAATCCAAAAGCGTCACAACAAAATGACATCATCTATATAAATAAAATTCCAAAATTGAACTCTAACTTGACCTCTACAGCTGATGTAATCAAGATATTGATGGAGAAGGTTGACTAAATGATTGTTCCTCTGAAATTGTTTGCCAGAAAAACTCTCTTGCTTTAGCAAAGCAAATCTTTGTAGGACTTGACGCATCTTGCTCCTAATTTAATGGAAGTTAAGGAGTGTAATCGGCTTCCAACTGTATCTTCTATAGATGAAAGATACGTCCCTCCTTAAAAAAAAGAGGGTATTCCTATGAAACCTCCACGCATTAATCTTAGAAATGAACGATTGAAAGTCAAGGCCCAAATTGTCGATTGGAAAGGATTTAGTGTCAAGGCTTAAGCCAATAAACCACAATACAATTTAAGGGGTAACATTACAGTTGTAAACCGTAATCCTATTATTCCCTCACCCCAAATGAGATTACAAGTTAATATGGAAACAGTTAGAGAAACTATTCAGGAATTTTACAAGCCTAGTTTAAGATACCTTGACTGTTCAGAACTCCACAAGCCCTATTCAGAATAGATTGAATATGAGAATTTGTATCCTTGTGGTTATAGAATTCTCGAATTCAACGTAATTTTTGGTAAATATGGTCAATAGACTATTGAGCACATTATTAGATTCACTATGTAATGTTGAGAATTAAACAATTACAAAAACTTTAACAATTTTAAGCTCAGGTTGTTCCCAATTCATTAACAAGTATTACCTTCTTTTGGCATGCCCTATTGCCCCAGGAATTCTATCATTTCTTGGGCTAAGATGGAAAGATTATTTCGTACTTAGTTTTTCATATTATTGTCTAAAGCTACTTAGAAAAGTGGTGAGAATGTAGACATATTCATTAAACAATTCAAAAAGATGGAAGTAGATGTCGAATTGCACTCCCAGAGACTTAATATATGAAGTTAGCCTAATGATATTTAGACATTGAGTTATGGAAGATATTCCGATGTATGGAATTTCAGTATTTCTATGAACTGGAAGCAAAAGTTTCTGAATATAAAGTGCTTCTAAGGGAAGAAAGGCATTGAAAGAAGAATTCTATAGGCCTTCTTATTATAGAGGTGAATTCTCATGATTTAACAATATCGAAAGTCAACATCCCTAGAACTTGTGTTTACCTCTCTTTAGAGCGTAAATCCCTGGAAGGTAAATGGAAAATGCAGTCTTCATCTACTTAAGTTCAATACACCTTTGATGCCTCCAAAACAGAGGAGATCTTTGATTATTTATTGCAAGAAAAATTCATCACCTTACCACTAGAGTGTAGAATTCCCGCAAAAGAAGAAATTAGAGGTAGAAACTACTACAAATATCACAACATCTAGAGCAACTCAACAAGTTCATGTTGGGGGGTTCAAGAATATCTCCAAGATTAAATCAATAAAGGGAATTATATTCTTTGTTAAAGCTACCTAAACTATATTGATAGTGAAGCTCCATTCCCACCAGTGGCAACCGTTAATGTTATTGAATTTGACTTACACCCATCGTTAGAGTATAAGGTATAAATTTCAAGAAAAATTCACTTAAATCTTTAAACAAAGTCATGAATCTCGAATTCTAAGTTTTTAGTGCAGACAATCTAAATTTATAGTGCCATCAAAAATGTCTCCATCGTGGCAATGACAACAAGTAAGACGCCTTAAGTATCTAGAACCCTTAACTCAAACTCAAAAGTGAAAGCTTTAGCAACAAAGGTCCATTACTAAGATTGAGAAAAACAAGCCATCATTATTGGAACAATCAACTTCAAAAAATCATCCATTGTTATAATTGTCTTCTCTAAAGAAAGTACTATAAATCCTAACTGTAAAAAGAGATGGGTAGTAGTCATTAGTAAAAAACCAAGCAAGATAAAAGAGAACCCTACATTTGATAAGAAGTCAACTTACTTTAAAAGATAGGATCAGGTTTACAATGATTGGAATATTTCTCATTCAGGTAGCATGTATCATTTCTTTCATAAAAATTCTTGCTTCATTTGGCAAATCTTATGTAAAGAGGAGAAATCCCCTCCTAGGAGAGGAGAATGTAGAGTGTCAATATTGACAATAGGACCAGTAGTTACAAAAAGGAATTACTAGAAAAGCCAGCTAATGTTATCACATAACATGTAATACCTTTATATATTAAGGCTTATATTAGTGGAAGAGCAGTTTCATGAGTTTTGGTCAATAATAGGTTAGCAGTAAACATTATACTAACTAAAATAATGATATCAAAAGTTGACGCGATGGAGGTAAAATTCTACAAAGATCATGTAGCTAGTACAAATTCAAAAATCATCTTCTTGTAATAAAGGCAAAGAAAATATGAAAATAGAGTTAGAAATATTTGTAAAAAAACTACCATCACGTATACTCTTAGATTGATGAAGTTTCCTTTTATAGTGGAACATAATGAGTGAATTTTCACATAAAGAAAGAGTAGCAGCTACAGTTGTAGAAGTTAAATATAAAATGTAGCAAATCTTAGAGAATTATGAAGAAATAAGGGATAGTTTAAGTAAATATGATAACTTAAATTTTGTTTTTAAACAAATAAGGGATAGTTTTATACGAGAGTTGAAATTTATTCCTGAAAAGTTTGATAATTGTGAGAGCCAAAACTAAGAATCATCAAAAGCAATGAATTTAGATAATTCAAGAGAATTCCATGAAAGCTTATATTTAAAGATAAAACTAGAACAAA
The DNA here is from genome assembly GCA_025629785.1 of Erythroxylum oxycarpum. Classification (NCBI taxonomy): domain Eukaryota; kingdom Viridiplantae; phylum Streptophyta; class Magnoliopsida; order Malpighiales; family Erythroxylaceae; genus Erythroxylum; species Erythroxylum oxycarpum. The sequence continues at coordinate 14,507,716 of JAOTAZ010000007.1, read as the reverse complement.
AGGGGGAAGAAAAAAGTTGAAGTGAACAATGTTACCCCCAGATGATCAGTGTCCCCTCCTTTGATATGCAATACCTTTTTACTTTTAGAGGATCTTTTGGTAGGTTCAAAGCTGAATCGGTAACTTTCCTCCTTAGAAAGCATTACGAAAGCTTTTAAAAAAGGCTCCACTTTTTCAGGAGAACTACAGAACCACTTTCCATCACTACAAAATTCAATAGATATCAACAACATGAGAACTCTATCCAAACAAAAAATCAAGAATGGAGACAAGAGAACATAGAGCAATATTGTAGCAGATGAATCTTACCAAGAAAAACCAAATCATTTCTCATCCACCTTGGTGAATGGAATTGTTTCTCCTTTAATTGAGATGTTGCAGGAAGGTGTTAAAAATTGGAGTAATATTTTAGTAGGTTTTTTTATTAACAAAAGACTAACATTCCCTCTTATGCAGAACTAGGCTTAAACTGGATGTGGAAGCAAGGGTCTTGACAGAATCCTACTAACTGAGGATGACTCTTTCTTGTTTAAGTTCACGGAAGAAGAGAGCATATGCAAGATTATAGAATCAGGCCCATATAGGAGGACAGTCTATGCTCATTCAAAAGTGGGTTCTAGGACTATAATTTCGTCGAACTGCCATTGACACCATTCCATTGTGGATTAACTTTCATAATATTCCTCTTGAATACTGGACATTTCATAGTTTAAGTTTCCTAGATAGCTCAATAGGGAAGAATATAATTTTTAATCCAGATATTGCTAAATTTGAAAAGGTTTGTTATGTTATAACTTTTATGGAGATTAATCGTAAGATGGTTTCACCTAATTCCTTTCCTGTTATGAAATTAAATATGGAAAATGAATTGGATAAGGTTGGAATACAACTCTTGTATAATTGGAAACCTCATATGGGGAAACAGACTTAGAGACCTATTGGAAAATTTTTCTCTACAGGAGACTACTTTGAACTCATGGGGATTGTTAATGCTCCCATAATAAACTTTAGTAGAGAAATCAACACTGATGCAATCTCTGATATCGAGAATTCCTTAACAGTAGAAGATGAAATTCAAAATTCCAATCAAAATAGAATAGGAGATAAGGAACATAAGGATGAGATTGGTTTTCTTAATTCAAGTCTTTCTAACAATGAGCTAGAAGAAGATAGACTTCATCAAGAGGAAGAAGTGAATCAAGAGTAGATTGAGTAGTTCACTCCAACCTCCAACAGATCGGGGAGGAAGAGAAGGAAACTAAAAAATGGTTAGCAATTTCTCTTCTTACTTAGCTTAAATTATGTTTTTCATAATATTAGAGGTTTTAATGAACCTTATAAGGGTCAAGCAGTAAAAGATTTTTTTCAGGAAAACAATTCAATTTTATTTGGATTTTTGAAAACAAGAACTAAAGCTAAAAAATTTCATAATGTCATGAATTTCAGGGAAAATATTCAGAGTTTGGTTTTAATCACACCATTATAATGGTATAATCATCTTTGTTTTCAATAAAAGGAAAGTGCAAGTGTCTATTCTTAGCTCTCTAGATCAATATATCCATTTGAATTGCCAAATTACAAACCCCAGGATTAGCTTTATCGCTATTGTCATCTATTTTGCCAATTTCGAATTTCATATGTCTAAAATATGGGAAGATTTATTCTCTTTCCAAAGTTCTATACACATGCCTTGGGGGATTTCAGGAGATTTTAACTGTTTATTACGCCCTTCTGAAGCTCAAGGAGATAGAGTGAACTTTTCAACTATTAGAAAGGAGTTGGAAAATGTATTAAATAAGCTACAGGTGATAGACCTTAAATTAGTTGGTAACTTCTTCATATAGAGTAATAAATAGCTTGGAAACTGCTTTATCATAAAGAAAATAGATAGAATTTTGGTCAATAAACATTGGTTAAGACAATTTCCCTCTTCTTTTGCCTATTATGGACCCTTTATATGTTCAAATCATTTAAGCTTGGAAGTTAAAAACTTCTTACCTACTTCTAATTTTAAAACACCTTTCAAGTTCCTTAATTTTCTCTCTGAAAAAAGGTTTTATGGGTACAGAGGGTGAAGTTTGGAGCAGTAAAATCAATGGTTGTAAAGCCTTTCAATTAATGGAAAAACTTTAGATTCTCATAACTAGACTTAAAGCTTTTCATAAGGTTGATCATCATTCAACTTTTGATAAGCTAACAGCTACTAAGAAAAAATTGAGGGAAGGTCAAGAAGATTGTTAATAAAATTCTCGTATATTTGCTTTAAGAAGTGTGGAAACTAGGAAGCTAGAGAATTACAACAAAGCTCTCAAGGATCATCACTCATTGCTTATGCAAAAAGCAAGGATAGCTTGACTGAAGGACGTTGATTTCAACGCCAAGTTTTTCCATAATTCTATTCTTTCAATGAGGAACACTAACAAGATCAGTGGTGTTATGAATGATAACAATCAATTGGTGATTGAAAAATCCTATATGGGGGCGATGATTTTCAGTTATTTTAAGAACCTAATTAGAGACACTAGTAATTCTAATCTTTCTATGTTGTAGAATCTAATGGAATTAATTGGTGCTCGTAACTCTTTGTCTCAAGAGGGTCTATCTAAACTTCATCAACCCTTTACACCACATGAGATTAAATCAATGCTTTTAAGTCTTAACCCCATGATGGCTCTAGGTCCAGATGGTTTTAATGCTCACTTTTTTCAAACTACTTGGCAGATTACATGCACTTTGCTTATTGAACTGTGATGCACTTTGTTTAATGTTAGCTCCCTTAATAACTTTTGACCAATATCTTGTTGAAATACTATATACAAAGTGACTTCAAAGCTTCTGGCCAGTAGATTAAGAGATACATTGAACCCGTTCATACATGCTACTCAATGAGCCTTCATTCCTCGAAGAACAATATCAGACAAAATACTTTTGGTGTAAGAACCATTGGGGGAATATAACTCAAATAAATCCATCAAAATTTGTTTTATGAAAGTGGATTTTTCTAAGGCTTTTGATGGACTCCATTAGAAATTTGACGTGATAAGCTTAGAATGGTTTAGCTTCCCCAACTTCTTTATTAATTGGATTTACACTTGCATCTCCACTCCCTTTTATAGCATTCTTATCAATGGTACACGTACTGAACTTTTTAAAGGATATAAGGGAATAAGGTAAGGAGATCCCCTTTCTTCATACTTATTTATCATTTCTATTGAATTTCTTGATAGAATTATCAATCTTAAGGGCTCTAAAAGTGTAGAATAAGATAACATCACAAATGCAAGGAACTTTCTCTCACACAATTATGTTTTGCAGATGATCTTTTACTTTTCTGTGAAGCAAATTATAACTCAATTTCCATACTGCACCAATCTCTTATGTCTTTTCATAGGATATCTATTTTGCATATCAATTTTTCTACCAAGTTGGGATGATATCGTGGCCAAAATCTACTCCATTAGCCTACCAAGCTATATGACATTATATGAAGTTCATCATCGCTTATGTATAAACAAAATAGATGTATGCTACTCTCACTTAATCTTATTGGTTAAACATTTGTGACTGAAGCTCGAAAAAGAAGCTTGACAATAAACCTCAATGTTGTCTTTTTAATTTATTATATAGATATTAAGTTTACCTAAAACTAAAAGTTCTTTCTTTGCAATAAATAAAAATAAAAATATTATTTATCAAATATAATTGAGCTTATTATATTATAAATTTTTAAAATTTTCATTATTTAGTATAACTAATGTAACATTATTATAATTGTACGAATATCACTGGTAAATATTATAATAACCTTTTAATGTACAATTTAAAATTATTAGCATTTCTTCAAAGAAAACATTGAGTAACGTTTTTGTTTTCTAATTCAAAGAAGTGTTAATGGACATGAAATGTCGCGGTTAACCAAATTGAGCAAATAGCAAAGGAGGCAAACCAAAAAGGCTAAAATGCACGGTAACCCATAACCCAAGCTAATTTGAATTTGATCTCCACACAAAATCTAATTTATTTTCGTACATGCTATAGGCTTAGATCCTGCGTAGGTACTACTGCTTTGGTAATCGCTACCATAAAGATAGTTCACCAACCAAATCTACACTGATATTTGCCTACACACAAGACAAGACAATACAAGAGCAAACTTTACATAGAAGAGAAATGAGCCATAAGATCTGAACGTACCGAAAAGAAAAAATCCCACCTAAACAAAATCCGCATGCATCTGCTGCCGCGGTGATTGATATCTATCTTTGCTATGCTTAGTACAAATTTATAT
>JAOTAZ010000007.1:14468349-14488434 GCA_025629785.1 Erythroxylum oxycarpum | reverse complement strand
CATTAATTAATTGATAATACAAATTAATTAATGAAGTAATCAATTAATTGATTTAAGTTTATATGCATAAAAATTGCGCATATGTTTGCTATGCATAATATAATTTTGTGTAATATTATGCTTTAATTGATACTTTGACCATTTATATTATGTAATGTTTGGAATTAAATTTTCCTATTATATGATACAAGTGCTACATGATATAATGGAAATTTAGAACAGTTTGTTAGTCACTAAAGTGACCAAGCTAACTAAATTAAATTTTATCATGTATGATAATTATCCAATTAAATGTTTATTGCATGGAAAGCTTATCAGTCACCAAAGTAGCCTAGCTTGAAAATATTAATCGTTTAATTATGATTGTTTCAATTGTTCATTATGATATAATGATAAAATGACATAAAGATGAATTGAATAATTGAGATAATTAATTATAATGCTATGAGGTCACCCGAAGGTGGTCCATTGCTTATAATTAATGACATTAAAGGGACTTTATCAACGTATTTAGCTAATATGATTATATTGTTAATGGGTCACACGCATAAGAGTGTTTCGGAGAACTTGTAAAATAGTTTTAGATAGTGATTCAATACCGGAGAGCAAACGGATTACATGGATCCCGATGAGATTGGGATATGTCCCGATGAGATCGCGACATCGATATTGCTGAAAAGAGTCTCCGGCGATTTTTCGATACCGGAGCCCGGTAGGCTGGTAGGACCGACCCCAGTTTAACTGGACCGCTTCAGCAATTGTATATATTAATTAATTAAGTAATTAATTAATTAATATATATATTTAGACGATGATTTGCGTGGAGGAAGAGGAAGCTTCTTTATGAAGCTTTGACCAAGTCAAAGTTACTTTTGACTTTGACTTATTATATGGCTAAAAGGCCATTAACGTGTATGGCCATCATTCTCTCTTAGCTTTACTTGTTTTTAATTGTTAAAAACACAAGGATAAGGCTAGATAAGAGAGTAGTCGACGGTGGGCATGAGAGAAATGAGAGAAGTGCTTATGAAAATGAGATTTTCATGTTCTCTCTCTCTCATTCACGATGGTCTTCATCTCTTCAAGGCTTCTTCATCATCATCTATTGCTCTCCAAGAACAAAGGTAAGATCTAGCAGTCTTTAATTTGTTCTAGCTATTCCCGGGTCAAAGGGTTTGTCCCGGTTAGGTTCTCCGACCTCTGCGTGGATACCGTTAGAGACGGGCTACGTTGGTCGTTCTGGTTTGACCTAGTTATATAGACACAACGATCCTGGGTTTCGGGAAGGTCTCAGGACAAAAAAGTTTTATTTTCCGCACCGGGTACATGTGATGTGCCCACCGGGATTTTCCTACAAAAGGGTGGTTAGAGAGAACTGAAAAAGTGTTCAACCAGATGAATTGTGAAGCAGATGAAAGATTTGATTATGCGGCCTCACTACTGCAGGGTCCCACATACTAGTGATGGAAGATTGTTCCAGGCAGTACCACCAAACCTTATAGTTTGACTTGGGAAGATTTTCTGAGGGTGTTTCGAGAGAACTATATGCCTAAGATTTACATGGATCGGAAGATAAAATAATTCTTAGATCTAAAGCAAGGCAGGCTCACAGTGGCAGAGTATGAAATAAAATTCAATGAGTTAATGGGGTATGCAACTGCATTGATCACAATTGAAGAAGAAAAATGTAGACAGTTTGAACATGGAGATCAAAACGAGGCTAGTCATTTCAAATTTGGGCAGTTTTACAGAACTCTAAGCGGCTTCAATTAGAATTGAACAGTTGTTGACGAATGGTCAGGGACAGCACAGACAGGAGGTTAAAGGAAAGAGGAAGGATGAATCTCAGGCTGAGTCTAGCAAAAGCTTCAAAAAGTGCCAAAACAGATCACCTCGATTTCAGTCTAGGTCGAGATAATCTAGATCCCGATCAAGACGTGGATTTGTTCAGTCTGGGAGAAGTAGAGGAAAAATGTCCTCCAACCAGTCTCAACAACTGCCTGAGTGTGAGCACTATGGTAAAAAGCATAGTGGTGAATGTTGGTAGGAAACTGGAGCTTGTTTTCGTTGTGGCTCGTTAGAACATTTGATAAGAGATTGTCCAGAGATGTTAGGATCACAGTCTGGAGTTAGAGGAGGAGCAGTGACTGAGACTACGGTTCAGCAGAGTAGAGCTGGCAAAGTTACACAAAGAGGCAGAGGTAGAGATAGAACTTAATCAGCAGGGTCTAGTGTTAGGATTGAGGTACGAAGTAACCAACCGCAATCTCAGGCCAGGGTTTATGCCATCACTATACAAGAGGCACAGAACTCCCCAGATGTGGTAGTAGGTGTGTTAAATATTTTTCATTTTGAATCATATCCATTGGTAGATCCAAGATCTACATATTTATTCATCACATCGCATCTGGCATCGAGATTGCATTGTGAGAGAAAGATACTGAAATGTGTGTTAGAGGTGAGTACTCCAGTGGGTAGTACAACAGTGGTTAGTGAGGTAAGTAAAAGATGTATAGTTTAGATAGATCAGGCAGAGTTAGAAGCTGATCTAATTGTATTGCAGTTAAAGGAAATAGATGTAATTCTTGGCATGGATTAGCTTACAACTCATCGGGCTGTAATGAATTGTTACACTAAGGAAGTGGTTCTGGAATCTCCCAATCAGTCGGGAGTGGTGTTTTGAGGGGTTAGTCAGATTGTCCCAGTTCGACTAATTTCATTTATGAGTGTGTTGAAACTGATCCGAAGTGGATGTGAGGCTTATCTGGCCCACGTGGTTGACACTCAGAATGAACAAACCATTCAGAATATTCCAGTTGTTAGGAATTTCCTAGATGTGTTTCTTACAGAATTATCAGGTTTACCCCAAAAAAGGGGGATGAAGTTTATTATAGACATTGTTCCAAGTACCGCTCCTATATCAATACCCCTATGTAGGATGACACCTGTAGAATTAAAGGAGTTGAAAGGCCAGTTACAAGAATTATTAGATAAGGGTTTCCTCAGGCCTAGTGTGTCACTTTGAGGAGCTCCAGTATTGTTTGTAAAGAAGAATGATGGAACACTGAGATTGTGTATTAATTACTGGCAGTTGAATCGGATTACAGTTAAGAATAAATACCCATTGTCGAGGATTTATGATTTATTTGATTAGTTATAGGGAGCTCAGGTGTTCATAAAGTTAGACTTGAGGTCAGGATATTACCAGCAGAAAATAGCCGAGGTTGATATTCCCAAGAGTGCATTTCGAACCAGATATGGGCACTTCAAGTTTTTGGTAATGCCGTTTGGATTGACTAATGCCCCAGTAGCTTTTATGGCTTTGATGAATAAGGTATTTCAACCTTATTTAGATTGTTTTGTGATTGTTTTTATTGATGACATTTTGGTGTACTCGAAGTATAGAGAAGATCATACTGCATATCTGAGATTGGTTCTCCAGATAATGAGAGAGAAACGGTTATATGCCAAGTTTAGTAACTGCGAAATTTGGCTAGATCAAGTAGTATTCTTGGGTCACATAGTGTCTGGACAGGGCATTCAGGTAGACCCAAAGAAAGTAGATGCAGTGATGAAGTGGGAGGCTCCGAGGAATGTGTCTAAGATCCTGAGTTTTCTTGATTAGCTAATTATTACAGAAGGTTTGTCAAAGGGTTTTCACTGATCTCAACTCTTATAACAAAACTTCTGAGAAAGAATGTGCCTTTTAGATGGAGTGATGATTGTCAGAGGAGTTTTGAGGAGCTAAAGCATCGGTTAACTACTGCACCTATGTTAGTTATCCCATCGGGTTCTGGAGGTTATGTTGTGTACAGTTATGCATCACATCAGGGATTAATATGTACACTAATGCAATAGGGTAAAGTAATAGCATATGCAACGAGACAGTTGAGGTTTCATGAATTTAATTACCCATTACACAATTTGGAACTCGTTGCAGTAGTATTTGCCTCAAAAATTTGGAGACACTATTTGTATGGAGAAACTTTTCAGGTGTTCACTAATCATAAAAGTTTGAAATATCTTTTGAGCCAGAAAGAGTTAAATATGAGACAAAGGAGATGGATTGAATTGTTAAAAGAGTATGATTGTACCATTGAGTATCATCCTGGCAAATCTAATGTGGTGGTTGATGCCTTAAGTCGGAAGTCTAATAGCAATGTGGCTCAAGTACGATTATCGAGTTTACCGAGCTTAGTTCAGTTGAGAGCATTGAATGTTGAATTAAATTTGGAGCAAGATGATACATTGATAGCTACATTGAATTTAAGATTTGTGTTGCTTGAAAGAATTAAAGAGGCTCAGAGCAGAGATCCAGACTTAATGATGATAATTGAGAAGTTGAAAGTGAAGTTGGATTCTGAATTTGAAGCTAGAGATGATACATTGTGGTTAAAGTAAAGATTATGTGTGCTCGATGTTGATAATTTGATAAAAGAGATTTTGGAGGAAGCCTATGTAGCAGCTTATGCTATGCATCCTGGCACCACCAAGATGTATAATACGCTGAAACAACATTTCTAGTGGCCTAATATGAAGAAGCAAGTAGCAGAGTTCGTTTCTAAGTATATAACTTGCCAGCAGGTTAAGGACGAGCATCAGGCTCCTGTTGGAAAATTATGTTCATTACCTATTCTAGAGTGGAAATGGAAACAAATCACAATGGATTTTGTTATGGGTTTGTCGAGAACTCCGAGGCAACATGATGTCATTTAGGTCATTGTTGATAGACTGACCAAATTGGCTCATTTCTTGCCAATGGGGGAAAATTATTCATTAGATCAATTGGCTCGACGATATGTGAATGAAGTTGTGCGATTACATGGGGTTCCAGTGTCTATTGTGTCGGACAGGGATCCTAAATTTACCTCAAGATTTTGGGGTAATTTACAGGCAGCTTTAAGTATAAAGTTGAATTTCAGTACTGCATTTCATCCTCAGACAGATGATCAGAGTGAGAGAACGATTAAGATTGTTGAGGATATGCTCAGAGCTTGTGTTCTGGAGTTTCAAGGAGCGTGGGATCAATATGTGGCTTTGGTTAAATTTGCTTACAATAATCAATATCACAGTAGTATCGGTATGACTCCTTATGAGGCATTGTATAGTAGGAAGTGTCTTCACCTTTATATTGGGATGAAGAGGGTCTATAAATTGTTGAAGGCTCAGAGTTGATTTAGGATACTGTCGATAAGGTAAAATTGATCCGTAGCAGAATTAAAGTAGCATAAGATGGGCAAAAAAGCTATGTGGATCAACACAGGCGAGATGTGGAGTATCAGGATGGTGATAGAGTATTTATGAGAGTATCACCATGGCGAGGTGTACTAAGATTTGGTAAGAAGGGTAAGTTAAGACCGAGGTATGTTCGTCCATATGAGATAATTGAAAGAATTGGACCATTGGCTTATAAGTTAGCCTTACCTTCAGATGTAGCACCCCCTTACCGTAGAGTACCCACAGAAACGCCCGTAGGTCACTCCGGTACATATCCTATGATAAGAGAGAGCTACAGACAAACGTCCTTATACTCCACATGGCATCACAATAATAAAACATATTCCTTACCTATCAAGCTTTTAACTCTTCAATTCTCTAACTTTTCACCACTTCACCACTCCACTTCACATACACGACATCACCATCTTAAAGAAGGGGCTTGAGTGTGCTTTAGGTAAACAAGAGCAAGCACTTAAGGTAGGAGAGGCTTTAATAAGGTGGAGGAGAGTAGCAATTTACAAGGATAAAGAAATCATTAAAAGGGGAAGAGGAGAGCAACTTTCGGATGGGAAGAGAAGAAAACAATTTTACTCTTTCAATTTGTATGTTGGTGTCGTGAATGAGTAACAAGAAGACAAGAGTATTAATTAAATTGAAGAGTGTGTCATGACACATGTCATGACACTTGGCATTAAATAAAAAATTATAAGAATCAAATTAAAAGGAACCCTAATTAAGTGACATCCTTCATCCATTTAATTCCAATATTTTAGTGCCATTGGACAAAAATTTTCGATACCAAAAATCAACCGGTTCGCCACTTGGCGATTTTTTCCTGTCCGGGAATTTCCCCGAAAAATTCCAAAAAAATTTCTAAAATTTTCCTAAAATATAAAACACACAAAAAATCACTCCAATTAATTTTTCAAACATAAATACTACATTGTTCACAACAAAATTTTATTTAGGCACAAATATCGGGAAATGTCATGAATGCATTTATAGTTATTTTTCATGTGCAAAATTTCACTGTTTACAAATAAAAGTATGCATGAAGATTTTTCAATCAGTCCTAATCACTCTCAACCCTTTCCAAAATACTATTCTACCCTTCCCATCCGGGGTGGGATTTTACAACTCCCCCCTCCTAATAAAAATTTCATCCGCGAAATTCTTACCTAGTTGGTCGAAGAGATGAGGATACTGTCTCCTCATATGCTCCTCGGTCTCCCAGGTGGCCTCCTTAGTTGAGTGATTTCTCCAGATAACTTTCACCAATAGAATCGCCTTATTTCTCAACTGTTTAACCTGTGACCCCACAATCTGAATCGGCTCCTCAACATAACTCACATTACTAACAATCTTAATCTCCTGAGCCGGTATCACATGCATCGGATTTGACCGATATCTCCATAACATACTCACATGGAAGACATTATGTAACTGAGACATCTCGCTCGATAAAGCCAACCTGTAGGCCAAAGATCCAATCCTCTCAATAATCTCATAGGGACCAATGTACCTAGGGCTTAACTTGCCCTTTTTACCGAATCTCAGTACACCACGCCACGGTGACACCCGAAGGAACACTCTGTCTCTGACATTATACTCAATCTCCCTCCTATGCTGATCCACACAACTCTTCTGTCTGTCTTAAGCCGTTTTAATTCGGCTCTGAATCAATTTCACCTTATCTACTGTATCCTGAATCAACTCTGGACCCTCAATCATTCTGAAACCCTCTTCATCCCAATACAAAGGCAATCGACACTATCTTCCATACAGGGCCTCATATGGTGCCTTCCCGATGCTACTGTGATAGTGATTGTTGTAGGCAAACTCAATCAAGGCGAAATACTGATCCCATGCTCCTCTAAACTCCAATACACAAGCCCGAAGCTTATCCTCAACTGTCTTAATTGTCCTCTCACTTTGCCCATCTGTCTGAGGATGAAATGCTGTACTAAAATTTAACTTGGTACCCATAGCAGACTGCAAACTCTGTCAGAACCTCGAAGTAAATCTGGGATCCCGGTCAAACATTGACTTTGTTTAGAAATGAGAATGAGAATTTGAGAAGTTACTTTTTATATGGTTATGTTATTTTAAAGATTTAGTATGATGGATGCATATTCTTTTGTTGAGATTGCCAATTGTTGCTAGTGTTATAATAGCATGTTGGAGTTGAAAAGCTTGTATGTGATGAATCATTGGAGTTGAGATTCAAGAGTTAATGAGATGCATTTATTAGATAATGGATATAAAGTGGTTTTGCACTAGAACGGTGGAATTTGGGGAGATTATGAGTGAATATGGTGTTAGAATGGATGTTGGAAGCATTAGAGAGGCTTTGGAGGGGTTTAGGAATCTCCAATGTCTATTAGACAGACATTAGGTCCATTAAACGGACCTTCTCGGGCCTAAAAAGGCCCCTCGCATAGTCTATGTTTGTTAAACAGACCTTCTCGGGTCTGGAAATGACCACAGGCCCGACAATGTCTATTAAACAGACATGTATGTCAGTTTAACGTATATTCACGGGATAGCTATAGTAAATTACAATTTTGACCCTTTTAGAGGCAGAATCTCGCTTCTAGTTCTTAATGAAAGTTGTAGATCTCGAAGTCCTCTTTCAAACCGTCTAAACAAAATTTCAATTTGACATATATAATGAAAGTGATGGCATTTGTGCCATGAGAGGTACAATATGATTGAGGACATAAACATGTTTGATTCTTTTGGCCATAACTTTTTCATCCGACCTCCAAATGAAGTGATTCTTAAAGCATTAGATTGTAACACATTTTTCTAACTTTCCACAAAAATTGATAGCTTTTGGTGTTGAATTAAAAAATATTGATGGAAAGGAAGTGAGGGTTCATTGAAATAAAGGAAGTGAGCGTTCATTGAAATAACCCTACAAGGAAACCCGCTCACGCTTTATGACTCCGAATAGTTAGGCTCCGGAAACGGGGTCCAACATGGAAGATTATTACATTCCCACTAATCCTTTTATAAGCAAAAGGTTCTTCCTCACACTTTACAAAATTAAACTTTTTGATCTCTTTGTCAAAGCGCTTGTTCCAACTTCATGATACTTTCTTCAATCCATAAATGGATCTTTGAAGCTTGAAAACCTTCTTAATAACTTTTGGATTCACTAACCCCTCTGGTTGTGTTATGTACACATCCTCTTCTAAATCCCCATTTAAAAAAGTAATTTTGACATGCATTTGTCATATTTCATAATCGTGAAAAGCAACAATTGCTAGAAGGATCGAGCTGACTTAAACATAGCCACGGGCGAGAAGGTCTTATCATAATCAATTCCTTGAATCTACCTGAAACATTTCGCAAGAAGTCGTGCTTTGTAAGTAGTCAAATTTCCATCTATGTTTATTTTCTCTTGAAAAACCCACTTGTTTTCAATGGGTTTTACCCTATTAGGAAGATCAACTAAGTTCCAAAACTAGTTTTTGTACATGGATTGTATCTCAAATTTCATGGCTCTAAACCATTCGTTGGATTCTGGCAGCCTTTTCATTGCTTCCTTATTGGTCAATGGATCTTCGATGTCCAACACCATCACCTCGTGTAGTTCCATGTACCTCTCAAGTGCATAGACTACCTTAGTTGACCTTCGTAATGGAACTACTTCCAGTTGACCTTCCTCTACAACTCCTTATGGCTCAAGTTCAACTTCGAGTTTTGTCGATTCAAATGGATGCTGGTCATATGCCTCTTTAACAGCTACTTGTGGGGTTGGATATGCCTGACTCCTACTGACAGAAGCATCTAGGGGTGGGTCAATGTGGCTCCCACTGGCCTTGTTATCTTGTAGTGTTTCCTGAATTTCTTTAAGTCTAACATTGCTCCCACTACTTCCTTTTACGAGAAACTCTTTTTCTAAGAACACACTATGTTGAGCAACAAACACTTTGTTCTTTGACTTGTGATAGAAGTAGTATCCTTTAGTTTCTTTAGGATACCCCACGAAGAAGCACTTGTCCAATTTAGGGCCAAGTTTGTCAAACATTAAACGTTTAACATATGCCTCGCAACCCCAAATCTTTAAAAAAGACATGCTAGGCACTTTGCCAAACCATATCTCATATGGTGTCTTTTCTACAAACTTTAATGGAACCTTATTTAGTGTCAATACAGTGCGCATATCCCCAAAACGAGATTGGAAGTTTGGTTTAACTCATCATAAATTGAATTGTATCTAACAAAGTTTGATTCCACCTCTTAGAAACACCATTCCATTGTGGTGTTCTAGAAGGGGTGAGTTATGACATGATCCCACACTCTCTAAGATAAGCACCAAAATCATGACTTAAGTATTCGCCTCCACGATCTGATCGTGAGATTTAATCTTCTTGTCGAGTTGGTTCTTAACTTCATTCTCAAATTCTTTGAACTTTTCAAAAGATTCATACTTATGTCTCATTAAATATACATGACCATATCTACTGAAATCATTAGCAAATGTAATGAAGTATTGAAAACCACCTCGGGCATTGGTACTTATTGTTCCATATAAATCACTGTATACTAGACCCAATAAGTCACTTACCCTCTTACCTCACTTAGTGAAGGGTACCTTGGTCATTTTTCCAAATAAGCAAGATTAGCACGTCCCAATTGCTTCCAAATCAATACCCAATCAGAAATAGAGGTAGCAAGGTTAATTTTAATAACATATATTCCTGAAGAAGATGAAGAAATCTTCTAGTCTTCAAGTCCTCGAGGTATTTGGGACAATTCCTCTTCCAATGTCCTTTTCCATTACAATAAAAGCACTCGACATCAAAAGTGGTTTTGGCTTTTGGAGTGGTCAAAGGCACCACTTGAGCCTTCCCTTTGCCACCTTTGCCCTTTTTCTTAGCTTTGCACTTGTTCCTTCCTTTCTTGATCTTCTTCCCTCCCTTCTGAACCACCAAGACATGAGAAACTCCTTTCTTTATATCCTACTCAGCAGTCTTGAGCATCCCATAGAATTCCTCCAAAATTTTCTCCATCCTATATAACACCCCTATATAGAACCTACAATCACCCATTCACATGACACCCAAAATTCCTCTACATACATTCATGAGATACAATTCTACTCAATTTTATACATGTACATATGAAAAAATTTCATATCCCTTAACAATATCATTTAAAAGTAGCATTACATCATTACATTAATATGGTAATCCAAAAGAGAAATTACACACAACTTAAATTCTTAATTACAAATTGTTAAGATACTAAAATTTCCTTCATTACATATACAACTATTCTTTAATCAAAAGACATATCCAAAGGTACTTTTACTCCTAACGGTTGGCCTTATTCCCTGCAGATGATCCCTATGTCTTACTCCTATTATTTGAACCTACACAGATTAACACTAGTGTTACGCTTGAAAGATTAGTAGAGAAACACTTAGTTTGGATGACCACTTAAGAAAATTATCCACTAAGTGCACACATTCATAAATATCATAAACTTATGTATACAATGATGGCGTAATTAAGCAAAGTACATAAAGCAAATATGCTTCAATATTATCCATACACCAAAATCCACATTTATAAGCCAAATATTGATATTCAAAGCTGATCAATAGAAATTATTCATATTGTGATGTTGTATATCTTTATTTGTGACTATTAAATTTCCTTTTCGTATTAAGCCTACACATTTCCTGTGGGTGTGAGGGAGCTGTGGATATACGAAGATATCAAACTATAGATATTTGAAGGCATCGAACAATACATATTTGAAGGCATCAAACTGTGGATACTTGAAGGTATCAAATTGTAGAGACATTATAGTCTCGAAATGAAAACACCAGTGGTGTCAAACTGTAGCAACTACACTGTAACCCTCTAAGCATGCCTATCTATCCATCAGCAAGATAATAAAGCAAGCACTATATCATTTCTTTTAATCATTTACCAATTTCATGATTAATTTATTGACAAGTCATATGGTATTCGTTTCAAATCATAAAATTTGTATGTAAACTTATATGGTCATACTAAGCAATAAATATGCCTATAATTCATCTATATATATATGTAAATTTCCTTTAGCATGCATTATGTTCAATCTTAAATTTCGATGTTTAATCACCCTCATTCAAATATGGTAAGTCATATGTCATGTATTTCTAGGTGTTTGCAAATTTTTGTAAACATTAAAAAAGGTTCTGATATGGTTCAGTGAAAGAAAAACAGAAGCAAAGCACTCAACATAGTGCAAAATGGGCTAAGAACACGGTGGGTCTAAAAATAGGTAAACAAATCAGTTCAGAAGCAAATCTTACGATAATCTCCACTTGTTTTGTAATTTTAGCATAGGATAAATTAAAATTAGACTTTAAGGTCTTCTAGATATTTGTTTCCCTATGTCTCTAATTTCTATATCACCAAAGATCAAGCCATTTGGACTTTTACGTTATGAGATAAGTACCAAACATCACAAGCTGCTCGAATACTGGGGCAACATCAGGTCTTCCAATATCATACAACCAGAATTAGGTTAGGGTCTCTTCTAGAGAATTTTAGTTCTATGTCTTAAGTTCCATTTCCAATTGGCAATTTGGATATCTTTAGGCCTAGTTGTAGCCAAAACAATAGGACTGGCTCAAGTGAACCGAGAACCTAAGACATAATTTCACTAAACGTGACTCTTTCTTATCATATTCAACCAATTCATGAAAAGTAACACAAAATCACCATTCTAGCAATCATTTCATACACAAATCAATCTTTTTACACATTCACATATGCACAAATACAGAAATTAACTAAGTGGAGTCTGAAACTTTGAAATTTACCAATTAGTTCATCTTTTAGTACTCTTCTTTCTCTTCCTCTTTGGGTTTACTTGATTAACCAACTAGAACACCATAAATACATATCTCAATCACATCTCCAACCTTATAATTCTATCTCTTCATGAGAAAAGTAAGAAAGATGAAGATGAGAAGAAAATACGCAAATTTTTACCTTGATTTTCATTTAGGATTAGCTTGATGCCTTGTGCAAAATGATATGATTAAGAATATGGAATGGAAAGGAGGTGAGAAGAGAAAATTCTGGATTTAAAACACTCCATACACGTCCCCCTACCCAGTCTTCTACTCCCCACTTCAAGAAGTTTTCAGTTTTACACACATGTTTCATTCCCATTGGCCCATATGTTGATTTTTGGCAAAATTACACATTTGGTCCTTGTCTTCCTTTAATTCCCACATTGGTATATAAAGTCATCAATTGATTTCATTCTTTTCCATAACTCACATATAATTATTCATGTCCATGCCTAAATGAAGAAATTACCAATTTATCCCTGTCTTTTAAATTAATTACCATTGTGTCCCTTACTAATGCTTAGATGCACTTAATTCTTTATGTTTACTTCTTAATAGACCGTAAACATACTATAATGCTTCTAGGGCATATATTGGGGCCTTATATTTTTTCCCACTTTTAAAGAATTTCGTCCAAATTCATACCTGTATTGAATAGTTTTAGGAGCTGAGTTCTCATTATCGATTCGGTTCCCCAGGTAGCCTCTTTAATGCCATGATATTGCCAAAGCAAGTTTATAAGAGGAATTTGTTTATTCATTAATTGTCTTACTTCTCTAACCAGGATTTCATTCAGTTTTTCGTCATATGAGAAGTTTGCTTGGACCTTTATTTTTTGTACTAGTAACACATGTGAATCATCCAATCGGCATCTCCATAGCATTGAGGCATGTAATACATCGTGCAACTTTGATAGTTCCATGGGAATAGCCAACCTATATGCCACTGATCTAATCCTTTCAAGGATTTCATACAGACCAATAAATCTAAAACTAAGTTTTCCCTTTTACCCGAATCTTAACACCTTTCTCCATGGTGAAGTTTTGAGAAAACTTTGTCACCTACCACATATTCAATATCTTTCCTCTTCAAATTAACATATGATTTCTATCTATCACTTGCAGCCTTTAATCTTTCTTTAATAACTCTCACTTTCTCTTCTGTTTCTTTGACTATGTCAAGCCCAATCATCTTATTTTCAGTCAATTCTGTCCAACAAATTGGGGTTCTGCATTTTCCGTCATGCTTATACTTGACTGAAAACTATTGTTATAGGCAAATTCCATCAAAGGAATGCACATATCCTAGCTATCTGAAAATTTCGTAACACATGCTTTAAGCATATATTCCAGCACTTATTTAACTCTCTCAAATTGCCCATCGGTTTGTGGGTGAAAGGCTGTACTAAAGCTCAACCAAATACCTCAAGCTGCTCGCAGGCTTCTTTAAAATATTGATATAAATCGTGGGTCTCAATCATAACTAATTAACAGTAGCACTCCATATAGCTGAACAATATCATTCACATACAACTAAACTAACTAATCCATAAAATAGTCAAGTCAAACAGGTTTAAAGTGAGCTGATTTGGTAAGCCTATCCATTATAACCCATATCGTATCATGCTTTCTCTGTGTGAGGGGTAGACTTGTTACAAAGTCCATAGTGATATAGTCATATTTCCACTGTGAAATTGGAATGAGATTCAATAGGCTAGATAGGACTTGATGTTTAGATTTCACCTATTGACAAGTCAAACACTTAGACACATAGTCCACTACATCATGCTTCATTCATCGCCACCAATAATGTTTTTCTAGGTCCTGGCACATCTTGTTACCCTAGGATGCATGACAATATTATGGACTTCATATAATAACTTCTTCTTAAAGTCCTTTATTATCGGTACACATAATCTACTTTTAAAGTACAGACTTCCGTCATCTTTCACTACAAAATTAGTTTGTTTCCCTTCTTGCACCACTTGTACAATTTGTTGCAACTTGGTGTCATCTTTTTGTGCATGTACTATTATCTATCTTAAGTCAGGACACGCTTTTAACTGAGCTATTAAAGCTCCATCTGGTGCAAATCTCCATCTACTATGTTATAATGAAAGTGCTTAAATAGACCTTATACTCAAAGCATCTACTACCATATTAGCTTTTCCTGGGTGGTAGTCAATTATGCCATCATATTTTTCAAACAATTCTAACCAATATAGTTGCCTCAAATTTAGCTTCTTTTGTGTAAGCAGGTACTTCAGACTTTTGTGATCCATGTATACTATACATCTTTCCCTATATAAGTAGTGCCACCAAAATTGCAAAGTAAACACTACTGTTTCCAATTCTAAATCATGTGTAAGGTAGTTCTATTCATGTGAATTTAACTATCTTGAGGAACAAGCCATCAGTTTGCCTTCTTACATCAATACACCGCCCAAATCATTTCTAGAAGCGTCACTGTACATGGCATACTCTTTATCTGGAGTTGGTTGTGACAACACTGGAGCTTTGGTGAGCATTTTCTTTAACTGCTCAAAACTAGCTTGGCTTCTATTATTCCATTCAAACTTTGTACCTTTCCAAAGTAACTTTGCGATTGGAGAAGCAATTACTGAGAATCCTTTGACAAAGCGTCGATAATAACTAGCTAAGATAACAAAACCTCTCACTTTTTTCATATTTTGAGGAGGCTTCCAATTGACAATCGCTTTAATTTTACTGGGATTTACCCTAATACCTTCTAAAGAGATGATGTGCCCAAGGAAAGAAACTTCTTTTAGCTAAAAATCACATTTGCTCAATTTGGCAAATAATTTCTTCTCTCTCAAATTTTAAAGCGCAATTCTCAAATGCTAAGCATGTTCCTCTTCATTACTCAAATAGACCAATATATCATCTATAAATACCATAACAAATTAGTCTAAGTGGGGTTGAAACACCCTATTCATCAAATCGTTGAGAGCAGCCGATGCATTAGTTAACTTGAAAGGCATCACTGGGAACTCTAGTGCCTCTATCAGGTCCTTAATGCAGTCTTTAGAACATTGACATCTTTTACTCAAAGCTGGTATTAACCTGAATGCAAATCAATCTTAGGGAACACTCTTTTACCATTCATTAGATCAAACAAAACTTTAATTATAGGAAATGGATAATTATTCTTCGAAATTGCCTTGTTCAACTGTCTATATTCTATACACATTTGTATGGTGCTATCCTTCTTTTTGACATAAAGGACTATTGCTCCCCATAGTGACATAATATATCAGATAAAATCCTTGTCCAAAAGCTCCTGTAACTGAATCTTCAACTCTTTTAATTATGTAGGAGTCATTCTATAAGGTGCCTTTGAAATAGGAGCATTACCAAATAAAATCTCAATAGATAGTTCTACCTCCTTCTCAACACGGTAACTTTTTCTGGGAACACGTCAGGAAACTAATTTACTATCGATATGTCTTGTAAGTTAGCCTTCTCCCTTTTTGAATCAAGCACTAAAGCCAAATATGCCTCGCAACCTTTTTTAAGAAGTCGTCTTGCTTGCATAACCGATGTTGCATTAGTCAAAGGACTAGACCAAATGCGATGCACCACTATTTCTGAACTATCAGAATCTTTGAGCACAACTATTTTCAACGCACAATCAACTATAGCTTGGTGTTTGGAGAACGAATCCATGCCCAAGATCAACTCAAATTCATAGAAGGGTAGTTGTATCAGATTAGTAGTAAATTGTTTCCCATAAATCATAATAGGGCAATCTCTATACAATCTATTCACATATGTTATAGCCTAATGGACCAGTCATATATGTATCATAAGGTAGTCAATCTATTGATAAAATCCTATCACACACTCCCCTGGTGCAAATGTATGAATTAGTGGAACCCGGATTTATTAATGCATGCATATCAAGATCAAAGAGAGAGAAGATACCAGTTATACTTCTGGGTGGTCCTGTTCCTCAGGAGCCTTCATAACATATGCACGTGCTAGACTAGCTGATGCCTCAAGATGATCAATAGACTCAGATGTTGTACTCAGAGTGGCCCTAGGCTGGCCTAGTCCACCTCTACCTCTACCTCGTCCTTTAAATGTAATAGGTGCATTGGATGCCTTTTTGCTCCCCTGTGGTGCTTTACTCTGTCATAAGCCTTGTGGATAGTTAGCCATCAGATGATCTATACCTCCACATCTAAAGCAGGCTCACTCAACCATCTGTATGTACCCCATTATCTCTTGGTAGAGTGCGGGCACTTTAATGGTCCATCTCCCTATCTAGCTAAGGAGCCTCTACTAGTATTAAATGTTGTGGACTACCCTGACATCTTTCTCTAGTGGCTAAGCTATAGACTGACTATGTTGGGGCTGCACCCTATGAATCTCAGATCCTTGTACTCGAAGATGAGCTACCTCTTGATAAATTCCTCCTTTGTGACCTTTCTCTCTTGGTTGTCTCTTGCTTCTCTACTCTGATAGTTGCTTCAACCAGTTGATAGTAGGTCACCTGTTATAGAGAAGTTACAGCCACTAAGTACTCTTTGATGGAATCATTCAATCCATCCTCAAAATGTCGACATCGAAATGCTTTTGTCAGAACAGGCTTTGCAACATACTTGCTAAGCCAGCTAAACTCCTTTTTATACTCAACCACATATAGGTTTCTTTGTCTCAAATTTAGAAATTGCTTCATTTCACTTCTTTATAAGCTCTTCTAACATACTTCTTCTTGAACTCTTGGGTAAACAACTCCTAAGTCAGAGGGTTAGGTAGCTGAAGATGCAATAGGACAAATTTTCACAAATCATAACTGCCCTTTGCAGGAGATAGATGGGACAAATAGCCATTTCTTTGGGTGGACACCTAATCTCATCCAGAATCCTCTGTGTGTGCTCTAACCAATATTCTTCTTTATCTGATTCTTCTAGAGTCACGCCTACAAATTCTTCCACCCAATGCTTTCTTAAAGCTTCTATAGGAGCTTTAGGCATGGTGATTCTGTCTATCAATCTTAGCACATCATGGGAGAGCTTTAGAAACATCTCCCCGAGTACTGATGGTACCATTTCACCCCTTGGAGGCTCGGGAGGACCCGAAACTAATTGATCTTTCCGTACCACACTATCAGTTAACTCCTCCTTATCTTCACAATATCTTTCCATTTATACTATTTATAAGAAAATAGGGGCATTTGTGCTAGGCTAACATAACACCACACAATATCACACATTACTAGACTTTTATTGGTTAGAACTGCCTAAACTGGGCACTAATACCACAAAATATAACACCCCCTATATGGAACTGACAACTACCCACACATATTTCACCCAAAATTCCTGTACATACATTCATGACATACAATTCTATTCAATGTTGTACATATATATATTACAAAATTTCATATCCCTTAAAAATATCATTTAAAAGTAGTATTACATCATTCCATTAATATGGTAATCCAAAAGAGATATTACACACAACTTAAATTCTTATTTACAAACTGTTAAGATACTACAATTTTCTTCATTACATATACAACCCATTCTTTAATTAAAAGACACATCCAAATATACTTTTATTCTCAATAGCTGGCCTTGGTCCTTGCAGATGATCCCTATTCCTTACTTGTATTACTTGGACCTACACATATTAACACCCGTGCTAAGCTTGAAAGATTAGTAGGGAAACATTTAGTTTGGATGACCACTCATGACAATCATCCACCAAGCACACACACATTCATGAATTTCATAAACTCATGTAAACAATGATAACATAATTAAGCAAAGGACATAATGCAAATATGCTTCAATATTATCCATACATTGAAATGCACATTTATAAGCCAAATATTGATATTAAAAGTTCATCAATACAAATTATTCAGGTTATGATGTTGTATTTCTTATTTATGACTGTTAAATTTCCTTTCCATGTTAAGCTTGGACATTTCTTATAGGTGTGGATAATAGGAACTATGGATATCCGAAGATATCATACCATGGATATCTGAAGGCATCAAACTATAGATACTCAAAGGCATCAAACCGTGGATACCCAAAGGTATCGAACTGTGGAGACACTATAGTCTCGAAATAAAGACACCAATGGTATCCAACTGTAACAATTGTATTGTAACCCTATAGCAATGCCTATCTATCCATAACCAAGACAATGAAGCAGGTACTATAACATTTTCCTTTAATCATTTACCAATTTCATGATTAATTTATTGACAAGTCATATTCATATTTCAAATCTTAAAATCTATAAGTAAACTTGTATGGTCATTCTAAGCAATAAATATGCATATAAATCATCTATATATATGTGTAAATTTCCTTTAGCATGTATTATGTTCAATCTTAAATTTCAATGTTTAATCACCCCTATTCAAATAAGGTAAGTCATATTTCATTTATTTCTAGGTGTTTGCTAGAAAAGGTTTCGATATAGTTCGGTGAAAGAAAAACGGAAGCAAGGCACTTAAAATAGTACAAAATGGGCTAAGCACACAGTGGGTCTAAAAATATGCAAACAAATTAGTCCAGAAGCAAATCACACAATAGTCTCCACTTGTTCTGTAATTTTCACATAACAAACATCCAAATTATGCTTTAAGGTCTTCTAAACATTTGTTCCCCTATGTCTCTAATTTCCATATCATCAAAGATCAAGCCATTTGGACTTCTAAGTCATGAGATAAGTACCAAACATCACAAGCTGCTCCAATACAGGAGCAACATTAGGTCATCGTTTTCAATCTCAATTTCCAACATCATACAACTAGAATTAGGTCGGGTCTCTTCTAGATAATTTTAATTATATTTCTTAAGTTTCATTTCCAATTAGAATAATCCAATTTAGAGGTTTTTAGACTAATTTACAACCAAAACAATAGGACTGGTTCGAGTGAATCGAGAACCTAAGACACATTTTCATTAAACGTGACTCTCTCTTGTCATATTCAACCAATTGATGCAAAGTCACACCAAATATCCATTATAGAACCATTCCATGCCTAAATCAATCTTTGTACAAATTTAGATATACACAAATACAGAAATTAACTAAGTGGAGTCCGAAATCTTGAAATTTACCCAATAGCTCTTCTTTTAGTACTTTTCCTTCTCTCCCCTTTAGCTTTGCTTGATTCACCAACTAGAATACCACAAATACATATCTCAATCCCATATCCAACCTTATAATTCCAGCTCTTCATAAGCAAAGCAAGAAAGATGAAGATGAGAAGAAAAATCACAAACTTTTACCTTGATTTTTGCCTAGGATTAGCTTAATTCCTTATGCAAAATGATGTGATTAAGGAGATGGAATGGAAAGGAGGTGAGAAGATAAAATTCAGGAGTTAAAACACTCTATACATGTCCCTCTCCCCACTCTTCTACTCTTATGCATGTTTCAATCTCATTAGTTCATATGTTGATTTTTTACAAAATTGCAAATTTGGTCCTTCTTTTTCCTTTAATTCCTACATTGGAATATAAACTTATCAATTAATTTCATAGTCCATAACTCATATATAATTATTCATGTCCATGCCTAAATGAAGACATTACGAATTTACCCCTATGTTTTAAATTAATTACCATTATGTCCCTTACTATTCTTAGATATACTTAATTATTTATGTTCACTTCTTAATACACCCTAAACATATTATAATGCTTTTAGGGTAGATATTGAGGCCTTACATTTTTCTCTCCCCTTAAATAATTTCATCCTCAAAATTCATACTTGTATTGAATAGCTATGGGTACTGAGTTATCATCATTGATTCGGTTCCCAAGTAGCCTCTTCAATGCCATGATGTAAAGCCTCTTCAATGTATAAAACTTAAAAATATATTATTTTTAATCTCATCATTGATTCGGTTCCCAAGTAGCCTCTTCAATGCCATGATGTAAGGCCTCTTTAATATATAAAACTTAGAAATAAATTATTTTTAATTATTAATAAAAATTATTT
>JAOTAZ010000007.1:14422740-14441975 GCA_025629785.1 Erythroxylum oxycarpum | reverse complement strand
ACCTTTTTTAATGTCTACAAAACTTTTCAAACACCTAGAAATAAATAAAATAGGACTTATCTAATGTGAATTGAGTGATTGAATATTGGAATTTAAGATTGAGCATAATGTATACTAAAGAAAATTTTCATGTACATAAATGATTTGTATGAATATTTATTGCTAATTTTTTATAGTATGATTATACAAATGTGATTTTGATACCCTTTTAATGGTGGTAACTTATGACTTGCATGTATGAATGCAAATACAAATTTTATGACTTGAAATATATATAATATGATTTGTCAATATATGAATTGTGAAATTGGCAAATGGTTAAAGGAAATGTTACAGTGCCTACTTTATTGTTATAGTGGTAGGTAAATAGGCATGCCTATAGGGTTACAGTGCAACTGCTACAGTTTGACATCAATGGTGTCTTCATTTGAAGACTATAATGTCTCCACATTTTGATGCCTTCGGGTATCCACAGTTTGATACTTAAGAGTATCCACAGTTTTGATATCTTTGGATATCCATAACACCCATTATCTACATCCATGGGAATGAACAGGCCTAACAAAGAAAATAAAGTAAATAGTTACAAATAAGAAATACAATATGATAATATAAATAATTGGTATTGATAAGCATTTGCATTTATATTGATAATTTGTATCAATGAGCATTGAATATCAATGTTTGGCTTATGAATGTGAATTTACGGTATATGAATAACATATTAAAAGCATGCTTGCATTACGTACTTTGATTAAGTGTGCCATCTCTATTTATATGAGTTGTGATGTTTATGAATTTGTGTGTTTAACGGGTGACTGCTGTGAGTGGTCATCCAAACTAAATGTTTTCCCCACTAAGCTATCAAGCGTAACACGGGTGTTAATCCGTGTAGGTCCAAGAAATAAGAGTAAGACACAGGGATCATCTGCAGAGACTAAGGCCAACAGTTAGGAGAAAAAGTACCTTTAGATGTGTTTATTAGTTAAATATGATTGTATATAAAATGAAGGAAGGAAATTGTATGTTTTCTTTTGGATTATCATGTTAATGTAAAGTTGTATTACTACTTTTAGATGATAATGTTAAGTGATATGAAATTTTGTAATATGTATATGTATGAACGGAAAGATGTGTGATGAGAGTCCCTATAAATGAATAGAAATGTATGCCATAACTATTTGTACAGGAAATTGGTTACCACTGTAGGTTCGGTATAAGGGGTGTTACAGGAGGTTTTGTTGGTTTTCAAATAAGAAAATAAAATGAAACTAAACTAATGAAAGCAAAGTAAAGAAAACATTAAAAAATGATGAAAAGTGATGAATATGTTAGGGACCTAGTCATCAGTTCGATCTCGGCTACACATAATTAAAAATACTTCATTGAATTGTTGTTCTCATATCTCACCTAGCAATTATTAATCTTAGGTTAACGATAAGCTCTATTAACCCTGATTTTCCTTTAGGTCATGTTCAATTAAAACAAGCTCTTTAAGTGAACCTAGTTATCGAACAACCTAGAACAAGCTCTCTAGATTTAATTGGACAAGCACATTACGAGTTAGGAAAACATATTAATCAAGGCAACAACCACATACACTTAGGTCATTTAACCTAGGTTACACAAAAATTACATATTGTATCTGTAATGATTCGAAGCTATTAGTTGCTATAAATGAATCTTAACATAACAATTACGGGTCATATTAAAGATTCTAGCAATATCCAAACA
Organism: Erythroxylum oxycarpum; assembly: GCA_025629785.1. NCBI lineage: Eukaryota > Viridiplantae > Streptophyta > Magnoliopsida > Malpighiales > Erythroxylaceae > Erythroxylum > Erythroxylum oxycarpum. Next base: position 14,440,241 of record JAOTAZ010000007.1, on the reverse strand, counting down.
CAATAATTACAAATTGTGTTTAAGATTCTAACAATGTGTTCATACATAAATAATCTAACAATAATGAAAATATGATCATTCATACATGAAAACCCAAATCCATGAGCATAGGATAATATAAACAATTCCTAGAGAGAGAAAGAACAACAAATATAAAGACAGGATGCTTAACTGGGTTCTTCGACGTCGATATCACCTCCGAATCAGTGTTAGAAAGCTTATCCGTCCATAAGTCTCTAAAGGATGAGAGGTTTTCCCCTTCTTCCTTTATAAACTGAGACTTCACTCCACAAAACGTTTCTTCAACATTTCATATGTTTTTCCCTTCGCAATATTGTATTTATAGTGAAAACTATAGGTTTTCGAGTGTTAGGTGTTAAAGTCATGGGCGTGAGTGAGTGTCATGCCTATAACTTTTATGTGGTAGCGGTGAGCAATTTTCTGCACTCATCATGCTTGATGTTTTCAACATATGCTCTTCATTTTATGCATTTTCGTGTCTCCTCTTGCTCTTCTCCTTCTTGCTTTATAAAGACAAGTGAGTGCAAATCTCAAGAAGATGGCTCAAAGAATATGGTTTCAACTCACATTTTTTCCTATGCTTTTCAATTGTACCTAAAACCAAATATGAATTAAAGTGAATGTCTTAAGCATTTTATAGCAATAATTACTAAGTGTTATGGAATAATGCATAATCAATTAAGCACATATCACACAATACACAGATGTGAAAAATCACAAGCACAAATGATCACAAACAAGTCCATACTTAGATGCTCCAAATTTAATCCAATAATAGGCACCTCTCGTCTAAAACAATAGGAGTAGAGAAAGACAACATCGAAAGAAAGCCACAAGAAGAAACTAGAAGCCAGGCACAAGAAATAAGAAACTCCAAACAATTTCAAGTTTAAAATAAGAGCCACCAGTGCATTACCCAAAGTCACATTTTGAATATGGACGAATTGAGTGATGATGGCTCTAAAGATTGTATGTAAATTCTAGGTGTCTTTGGTTTTAAAGTACAAATGACCAACTTTAAGGTTTGACAAATTCAAGCTTCTAATCTAGGAATAAACTACAAAGAGAGTAGCAGATGAGAAAACAAAGAAATCTAATAACCACTAGGAGGCCTTTACACATCTCATATGCTCACACTCGCTAATCTGTATAATAGATTGTTTCTAAATAAAGAAAGTCACTATACAAATGGCACCAAAGATGAATTATAGAGTCTACATCCTTGTGGTTAGTGGAGAACAAACAATATCCAACAACTTTATAGTAAACAATCTAGTAAATGTCTCTTTAACTTCTAGATCTTCTCTGAGAGAGATCCAATTCAAGAATAAACCAAACACATAGATTTAAATCTAGTTTACAAGATTCAAAGACACTAAAATTCCACAGACTAAAGAGATCCAATAAGATCTTCATATAAGAATTGCTAAAAGAGCTCCCTTATATAAATAAGCATTGATTGAAGTAGTAGATACCAGCAAATCCAAAAAGTTGAGATATGGGTAAAGTTCAAAAACCACGAAAAAATGAAATTGCAGAGAATAACACCTAAAACCCCTCTAAAGAGATCAAAAAGAGAGACTAAAAAAACACTGTCAAATATCGAATAGGTAACAAACGAATATCAAAGTGGGACAATATCAAAAACAAGCAAACCTAGAAGAACTTCAAAGCCATGGCCCTCCACGACCTCTACTTCTTTTACCATATTATGTGAAGGGCAATCTCTAAATTTCTCTCTCAAATGTAAAAAATAAGTTTGAAGGAATTAAAAAAGCAATCTAACCTATTGAGTGCCAACAAAGAGGAAAAGGAAGGCACTCAAGAATTGGGTAATTAGTTGGAGGCTTGGAAGAAGTAGGTATCATATATTTTGATTCCTAAAAATTCAAATGAATTTGGGTAAGAATTGTTACAACTTTTTGTTTATTTTTGGATGTTGGTTATGATCGAGGTGTAGAAAGAAAATCATAGCCATTATAATATGTTCTTCCTACGAAGCCATAATTGTTAAAGCATATACTCACCATCTCCAACAAACTTAAGAAATGGAAAAGGAATTTAAATCATTACATAAACATCAGCAAAGAGGAACATAAGTCGACAATCCAGTATGAAAACATAAGTTAACTTAAGTTAGGATATAATTAAGAATCTTTCTTCGCAAAAATAGTTTCTCTTCTTTGAAACCTTTAACCCTTTATGGTTCTTGTATACCCTTGAGAGTGAAAGATTGCAGAGATCAGTATACTCTACACTTGCCTTGTATAAGGATCTTGTGTATCAGAACATCTATGACAATTTGGTAAAGATTCTGTCGCTCCTAAACATTCCGCTACCTTGAGATAGAAGCATTAACGGAAAATGATGAGTAAGAGTGTGTGAGTGAATTAGGTTGGTCCTAAGAGGCGAGAGCAGTAAGTCCCGTGTTGCCCAGGGAGAGGCGTTGAAGGGGTATAAGTCTCCGATAACTGGACACCTAAGTTGTGATACACACTTCCAATCCGACTTTGGTTAGTCGATGTCATCAACCAATGAGTGATTTTAGAAGAAGTGAGTTAGCCTAGTGAGGGTTAGCCAGTGGTCATATTCCCTGTGTTACCGCTCGATGGGTCGAGTGAGTAACAGTGGTATCAGAGCCAGTTTTGATGAACAAAATTGACGATATTAATCAACAAGGATCAACCAAATTTCAAAAACCGAGGCAACCCAAGTTAAAAAAAATAAAAGAAAAAAGTTCTTCAAGTTGCAACTACGACTTACATAACCTATGCATGAAACTTGAAAACAAACTATTTCTCATTCTAGTCATCAATATTCTTCAAATATTCCTTCGAAAGTTTGTTCTCCATTATCAGTTGCTGTTCCTTGAGGAGAGAATAGCCTGATTCAAGTAAAGCCTCCATTGTTTGCTGTTCAAATAGATGATAAAATAATTTCACATAACCGACGTTTAGCAGCTTCATAGATAAATCAAAACATTAAACCACGTTCCCCCAAGGGCCAGGGCCAGGCCAGGACAGATTCTAACTTTTTTTTTTAAGAAAAGAAAGATTCTTAAATTTGTTTGACAAATCGTAAGAACTTATCAATGATTCTATTTATACAAGATCCGTAAATAAATTCTTCTTACCTTTTGTAGAGTAAATGTGAAAATTGAGATATAAAACAATTAGTTATGAGTTATGACCCTGTGTTCCTAACGTCAATCACTCGGGAAAAAGACGAAGAAAAACAAGGAAGTTTTGGTTATTAACTTATTATTACCTTCGGGGGTGTAAACACGGGAAGTTTCTGGTTCTTTCTTTTTTTGATGAGTTTGTCCCCGAGATTTTCCAAACCTCCAATTTCATCAACCCACTGCATATAGGAAATTTAATAGATTTACCTGTATATATCAGCTCTAACTTGCAAATTAACAATTACAAATAACAAATAATGGGTTGTTCTTAGGAGCACCAAGTAGGATAATAACAAAAAGATGACAACCTGACACACAGTAGCAGAACAAATTAGACGTTTTCCAAACCCAAGAGGGGAGCCCAATGGAAAATTCCTTGGACTGGAGTGGAAAACATTCCGGAGAAGAAAGAAATACCTTAGAAATTGACCTGTCATATGTTCTAGACCTTGCAGCTCCGTAAAAATCCAAAGCTGCTTCAATCACCCCAAAAATAAATAAGAATGTCTATATTATTGGTATTCAGGTTATTGTAAAATTTAGAATTAATCAATACATTAAAAAGGAGAACCTTGTGGACTAATAAAAATTTGATGTAGGCATAAAATCATGGTTAATGGTTTTTGGAATTATAGGCTCAGAAGAAGTTCTTAAAGGAAAAGGGAAGTTAGATCGCAGCTACCATACCTTGATTAGGGAAAGTGTTTACCATGCTTACAACCTCATCTCTAGATATTCCATCCTTCTCGTACATCCTATAAACGATATTAACAATGTCTTCTTGGGTAGGCTGCCTGCGACAAAAAATATAACGAGGATTTTAACGATAAGCTTAATCACTACCGTAGCATCACCCAAATTTAAAAGAAATCACAGGAAAACCTAAAATATGGAATAAATAAACTAAAGATCTTGCAAATGGTTATTCAAAATGCTACAATCAGATGACAAATTCACAAGGACGGCTCAACATGTCTTCCAAAAGGACACATCAATAAATACTTCATAGTATGCAATGTAAGTGATGTGTTTAATATATTGTATCGTAGCAGAAAGAAAAGTCTTGCACATTAATAATATTACAACCTATGAAGTAAAGAGTACCCTAACTTTTAACCATATCACTTTTATGTACCAGTAAAATTTTTCCATCCTTCCATCACGAATCAAGGGAGCATAAATTGTTGAAAAGTCATTTCCCGTAACAATAATGGGAATCCTGTTTGTTATATCTGATTCTCGCCAGTCTTGTCCAATACTGACTCTAGTGGGGTTATCTGACAGATTCATTAGTGTCCCAACAACGATTTGATTGTTAACTGTCACTTGAGTATTCCCTGGAGAAGAACAGCAAATGCTGTATTATGCAAAAGACAAAATATTTTATAGTGGAACGCTGTAATTGCAAGAAAGGAATTTTTAAGACAATCGGTAATACAATCAGAGATTGGAGAGTTATGATTGTTGGGCTGAAACTGCAATTTTTTTTTGACACATTGATTCAATTCACGTAGAAATTGGGCCGCAACTCACCAAATCTTCCGATGCCAGCATCAATGTCATTGATCATTAAACAGCTCATCTTCCCCTGTAATAGTCGTAGAAAATATGCTGAACTTTATTACCATATATGTAAGCTAATAGATAACAACTAGTTAGAATAATTTTACTAAAGGATCTCACAAATGAGATAGTATCCCAACAAAATGTAAAAAGAGAAATTGTCCTTTAGATAAATGAACCTGTTTTATCATTTGTTTCCTTTTCTCTTGCTTTTGAGTAACATGTTCAATTCAAATCGTACGTGCTTTTAAGCTAGATAACTTACATTAGACCCAATTAAAGAATACAAGAAAAAGATACCAAGCCACATTCCAACCGAAATTAGAGTAAAACATATCAAAAAGCTTCAGTAAGAAATTTGCAAAAGAGGAACATGGAACTTCAAAATCCTCATCAGATATTCATGGGAAAATGTAACCTTAACCTATGCTCTAAACTAAAGACTACCGCCTTACCAGCTCTTTCTGATTCTAGCTCCCCTATAGACATAATTACCGGTTCAACTCCCATGGCCTGAAAAGAGTATGTGATACGTGTTGATTCTGGAAGATAACTTGGCAAATGATCATCCAAATGCTGCTATTATTCACGATTAATCAGTAGAAGCCTATCTCAAATTCAAACTACGTAGTCATATACTCTGCCTGGTGTTTCCAATAATCACAATGATTATTTTAACAACTGATTAAAGCAGAAGAAACTTATGTGACCAAAGGAAGAAAGTACAAACCAAATTTGTTGATTCCAAGATGAGCATAGATGGGAGAGAAGAATCCATCCATAAAATGTATAAACCACCAGGTAGTGCAGAATGTGATGGCTATAGGAAGTAGAATGACGCTGCAAAACATAAATTAGAAGAAAATGTATTTATGTAGTATATGAATTTGAGTCAAATAAGGAACATATTAAAGCAGAGAAGCTAACCATCCTGACATAAACTTTTTCCAAGCCCAGCTACGGATAACTTTATAGAACGCCTGCACCAAAAGCCGATTATCTTAGACGACAATCAAAATAAAACTGAATCGAGATTCCATGGAATTCCCTGTCATTTGTTTGTTATTGTCAATGAAACTTTTGTCCAACCTTTTGATGAATCTTATCCAACATGTAACAAAAAAGAATCAAGATCATTATCAAATGAGTCTCCACAATCGCAAGAATCAACAAACATAAAAGGAGAGAAAGTAATCAAAAATTTCTAAATCACACATACAATGGTTCTTTTCGTAATGCAATCAAATCCCAGAACACAGAATCCAAGCAGGGAATAGGGATTAGAAATTGAATCAAGAGAGAAGAAGAAAGAACAGGAGTGACCGACTCTGAGGACGAATTAGTCTAGTCCAAGGAAGTTGCCAGTGGAAAGAAGATCGATGATGCCATCCCTAGCTCAGACGGCGATTTCATGTTATCTGCTTCTTTCCCCAGCCGATATAGGTAGTCCCTGCCCTCAGAGTCCTTCGCTTCCCAAGAAGATTGCTCCGACAGTTTCCTCTTGGGCTTTTTGATCCTGATAATACTATCACCTTCGTTGATTGGCAATCTAGAGCAACAAACAAGTTTTCGAAAACCGATTGGCATCGTCGATATAGTGTATTGAGATTTTAGGAAAGATGAACAGAGAATTGTATTGATAAGAGCCATAGCTTGAGGTTTGGCGTTGCCTTTTCGTTTTCTGTTTGGCCGTTCTCTCGTTTTATGGATGAGGCTACTCGCATCCTCAGGGTTGGGGAAGTGGACACGTGCGCCGGCCACTGGGTTTCTGGGTGGAAGATCTGGGGTGGGTTCGGGTGCTGCAATGGCAACAGCAGCTTCCGGTGACTGACTGTGAGAGTTGGAGACAATGGAGCGAAGAGACGATTCACCAGGATTCTGGAGACCCTCGACGTCAATAACCCTAACCCCATTTTCTATACTCTCAGATTCTGATATTTCTATTTGCTAGTTTCAACCTTTCAGGAGTAACTATCGATTGGATAATTTATTCAAATTTGGAGCAAATGCAAACCGTAAAGTTTTTTTTAGCAAAACGTCGTGATTTGTATTTAGTGACGTTTTAATTAAAAAACGTCGTAAAAAATGTTATTAATTTACTTCGTTTCTTTAAAACGTCACAAAAAAGTTTTATAATCTGTGACGTTTTATTAAATTGTATATAATTTTTGTAGTGAACACATATGGATCCATTGCACTTAAAAGAATTCCTTGTGTGATAGGAGTCTCCAATTCTGTTACCTATTAAAAGTTTGTTATACAACTTAACTAGCAACACTCCTAGACCACGTTTCTATTTGTCTTTAAACAATTATTTCCACTCAACTTTGGCTTTAAACCTTTTGTTATTGGGACCAAACCACATAAATTGTCTCATTAATTTCTCCATTTTTTAAAACTAGAACCTTAGCAAAGTAAAAGTGTGACCTCCAATAAACATACATTGGTTTGATTACTACCTTGGTTAGTAAAACTACTTATTATGTTGCGAAGAGGACTGATAATCCTACTAGTAAATGATCTACCACTGATTTCTACTGTATTTCTTAGAGATTCATTAATTTTTAGCATAGTAAGAAGAAAACATTCATATCTCACTCTATTACTGAAAATGATTATCAAGATATAGTTGGTACTATCTTTAAGCTTATTTGGCTACATTGATTACTCTAAGACATAGGCACTATATATTAATCAGCTACTATCTTCTATTATGATAGTAACAGTACTATACATATTGCTCATAATAAAATCTTCTATAAACTTACTAATAACGAATAGATAATAATTATCACTTTATTCACAGGATACTATGAATTATATTAATTTCCTTTGAAGATCAAGTTGTTAATGTTTTCACTAAAGCTTATTTACCAGATGGTTTCGTACTTTCATCTTCAAGTTCCAATTTTTTGATCTTTAACTGTATTGAGTTTTAGGGGAATGCTGAAAATGTTCAAGAGAATAATATATATTACAAGTTAGACATCTTTCTTAATTTGTAATAACCTTCTTGATTTATAACAATTTGTTTACTTTCTTTCATTAATTTTCTTTCCTTAGATATAAAACATCTTATATAGAAATCATATAATATATAATATGAAGTCTCTCTTTATTTTCTTCAATTATTTATGATGATATATGGTTTTATCCTTGGCTTGGCTTGGTTCAATTATATACGCCAAAACTTTCATTTTAAGAAAATTGCATATATCTTATACTTAAAGGGTGTAATTAGATAGATCAAGAATATTTTGAATTGATTATTTTATTTATTTAGATATGATGCCAATATTTTTGAACTTAACATTAGATGTAGAATATCGTAAAATAGAGTCTAAATTTAAAAATAAAAGATTTAAAAATTTAGAAATCAATCCAACCAGATTAAATAACAATGTCAATAAATGATATGACAATTGACTAGGTATAATATAGTTGATGATGTGACATTTCTATCATAGAAAAAAATAATAATGACATAACATCTTTCCTGATAAAGATGATTAGGTAATGGAAGACATAACATTATTCGATATAGCAAAGTGATATTATGGTGGATGATATGGTATGTAAATGAAAAATGAAGTCAAAATGGAGTGCATAGGTGCATGAATGAAAGTTATTGACACGTGTAATGGTGTGTATATATTGATAGTTACCTATAGAGACAAGTGAACATATGGGAGTTTAGATAAAACAAGTTTACAATTAATAAAAATGGATAAAGATATAAATAGCATAAGACCAATTTTATGAATATTATACCATATTTAGTTTGATTATCGGTCAATACTAGATACTACTATAGATAATTTTTTAAATTATAAAAGAATCCTTAAATTTATAAAATTATATAATAATTCCTCCATGTACTTTACATAATCTTTGACTTTACTTCAACCTAGTCTCAAAAAATCATAATAATATAAAATTGATATAACAACTATCTCTTTCCTCCTATTCATATTACTTTTTACATATTTCTCATATAAACAACAACCACAATTAATGTAAGAAAAATATTGTTCGATTCTCATACATATATAAAACTAAGAATAATACAAAATACTTAAAATATTACAATTGACTACATCAAAATATCATATAATAAGAACGATATAGGTCAATAAGCATATTAACACGAGTTTGTGCCGAGAAACATAGTAAAGTAAAAGTAAAACAAGAAATGAAAAACAATTATAGTTAAAACTTTTATATTTATATTGTGGATGGAGAATTTAACAAATACATCAAATACAAGTAAAATTAAAATAAACGAGAAAGATAAAAAATAAAAACTTTATTTTATGACATATTTGCTCAAATCACATCAGCCCTAATTTTTACTTGGTACAAAGTCTTTATCATGAAAGAAGTCTCATCATCACTGTTATTTAATACACTGAATGACATATCAATATTTCCCATCTAAGATTATCGTACAAGTCACTCTCATTTATAAAACTTGATTTCTCATAAACCTAATTCACTAAAATATCTATATGATCAAGGAAAATTGGATCTATAAAACTACTTATTCTATTAAAAATTCTACTAAATAAATAAATTTAATTATTAAGAAATTATGAGAAATTATATTCAACTTAATAATGACATTAACATACCTATCTCAAAGCTTTAAGTTGTATCAATCAAATACTAGATCATTTAGTCCCTTATGTTCTAATCTATTTCTTTTTTTAACGAATTCAATTATGTTTAAGTTCCTTTCATAGCCAATTGCACTCACATATTGATTAAGAATTTAAATTGAAAATTTTTGAAACTATGGAACATCTTTTCCAAATTGGCCCCACTAACCAATTATAAGACAATAAAAGTAATATTATAAGCAAAATGAAGTGATGATTAATTTTAGAAAAGTAAGAAAATTAAATAAATATATACTCGGATTTAGTTTATCTAGTTAATGTATTATAATGGGCATCTAGAAATCACCACACGTATCCTTGTATGCCTATATTTTTGAGCTAAGGAGATATTGTATTTTCTCATGTGAAACAATTCATTCTTATATTAACTTCAACATTTATTGTAAAACTTGGTCTAAAATGGACACTTTGATTTAAAAATGCCCTAGTAATAAACAACTAAGAGTAAAGTTATATTTCCATCTTTCATTAATAACTACAAGATAAGGTGTGTACAAGGAAGAATAATTCTTAGTGATTGTTTGCTTCACCAATTCCATGGCATCATAAAAGTAACCTAATGTTGCCTTCTCATCACTATTAGCCTGAAGAAGTGCTTTTATTAAAGGCTTATAATCTCTAATGACAAACTGACATTGGGACCAAAATTTTTTATCTTCAAGTATAGTAATTAAAACCACCATTCTCGTATAGACTTGGTATGTTGAGAAGCAACCCACTTATCACATACAAATTTTGTCTCAAGTCCTTCATTTAAATAGAGCATTAAAGTGATAACAAATTAGTTACAAATCTTGTAATAGTAGGATAAGAAAAAATTCCTATCATTGGTAAAATCCTTTTCCAGCAAATTCAAAACATATATATGATTGTAAATGAACTTAGTCACTTTTTTTTTACTTTCTGCTTAATTTCATCAATGATAGAAAAGTAGCTAGCATATCATATATTTTCCATCATCAAGTTAATATAATGTCCAATATAAGAAGTATAATAGAAAGAATTATGCCTACTTTGCAACCTATTCCTAACTACTTTATAAGGTAGTATCATTTTGAGTGATGAATTCTATAATGTTTTAAGGATAAAATTCATTCACAACTTCATAAAATATCTGTAACATATTATGAGTATTCTTTACAAGGCTAGATACTAATAGGTGCTTAATTGATTGTATAATTATTCCATAACACTTAGTGATCATTGACATGAAATTGCTTAAGATACTCACTTGACTCATATGTGATTTTAGGCACAATTCGGAAGCAAAGAAGTTAAAATGAGTCGAAAGCATGATAATTGGTCCATTTCTTGAAGACTAATATTCACTTTTCTTCATGGAGCAAGAAGAAGAAAATAAAAAGATAAGAAGAAGACAAGAAAAATGAAAACACAAAGAAAAGAATGTAGGTTGTATTGATTTTGCAAGGATTTACATGGTCATGCAAGGTATTAATTTAATTAATGGACAATGCATAACGCAGCAAGGTGAGAATAAAATGGTAGCTGCTGGGATAAAACACCAAAATGTTCCACAGGTGGACCAAAAACGTGAAAACAATGTGGGACTTTTATGTAACATGCTAGACTAAAATGGTAGCACATGTGTGACATGAAGGAGAAGCACAATACGGTGCAACATATAAAGAAAACGCAAGGTAGCAAGGTGGATCAAGGAGCATCAAAATGCAGCAATTGGAATGATGAAACGAAGATATGAGTTATCCATGGTACTTCAAGTGAATTTAATGTATAAGGCTGGGAAGTGGATCAAAATGGCATGTAGCAACTGGCAACAAAAAGCACAGATAGATAAAAAGCAGACGTTGGGCAAGGGGCAAAAATGCATAGCATGAAGATAGAAATGATGCAGCACAAAAGTGAGGGACAAAGGAAGCAAAACGCGCAATATAAAGATATAAGCCAAGATAAAACGCAGTTGCATAGTAGCAAAGGAGTAAACAAGTACGTGGGTTTAAAGGAGTGAATAGTAAAGTGGACCAATAATAAAACAAAATCATAATAGTAGCGGTAGCGTGAGACAGAGAAAGGAGAAAGGTGCTACATGGAGTCTTCGATGGGAAATTATTCAATGGGGCTTAAGCATCTTTTCGGGAGAGATCTATAAAGGGCTAGATATCCTGATGTTGGTTTGGAGGTGACATCGACGCCGACGATCAAGGTTAAGTGTATTTCACTATTTTTGTTATTTCTTTCTCTAATTAGAAATTGATTGTGTTATCCTATGTTAATTGATTTAGATTTTGTGTGTGGATAATCGTATTCTCGTTATTGCTTGGTTATTTGTGTATGAACCCATTGGTTATTATGAAAAATGATTTTATTATGTTCATTGAATCGTATATTTGCAAACCATCACATATGAGCGAAAACTCATTATTTGTCCAAATCATTTTTCTTTCACCCAAATAATTTTTTATTTTACTAATAGAATTGCTCAAAAGATTTCCTTTATAGTCATCAATTTAAAGATCTTTATCCTAGAAAATAAGAGGAAATAGCATCCAGTCCATATTATGATTTACGTATTTAAATTGTAAAGCACTATGAATTGAAGATTAAGCTCTAAAAGTTGTTTGTGGAGCAAAAAAGGTAGGTACATGTCTTCTTCTTTTCCTTATATTGGTTGCAACAATCCTTCTTGATGGGTACAAGTACCACCGTTAACATAGTCATTATCATCTTAACCACCACAAAAGAACTTCTACTTCCTAATTTCATAGTTCAGTCTTTACCTTTTGTCTTTCTCATTATAATCCTCTTCAAGTAAATTTTTTATTTTCCATTTCACATCATGACTAACTTTCACTTCCAAACTAAATGTTTCTTTAACATAGTAATTCTCATACTTTTCAAATTTTTGTTACAATACAAACAAATAGTATAGTTTTTCATTGAGGAACCAAGCTTATATAAGTTGAAATTAAATCATCAAATCTCTATAAAGAGGTTAAATTATCAAAATTTGTTGAACTTCTTTCTATTAATATATAAATAAATAAATAAAGACATATGTCAAAATTAAACCTAAAACTTGACATTAAAATAAATTATTCTTCAAATTAGAGTAAATTATCAATTTTAATATGTATAATACGAGTACATTTACTACTTTTAAATAAGAGATGATCATTAAGTTGGAATTGAATGTATAAAAGTTTATTTAAAGTGTATAAACTCTCTTTTTATTATGTTAGAGCTTGAGAAAATAAGTTTTTATAAGAACTTAAACAAGCAACTTAAATCTAATTGGATCATTTACATAAATAATTAAAATTTGATTAGATTTTATAATTGATTGTTTATACAATCTAATAATAGTAGAAATAATAATTGGTTGTTCATATGTCGTAAGTAGTGATATTGATTAAATTTTGGCCTAATCTATTCATATTGGATCATTTACACAAATAATTAACAATAAGAATAACACAAATGATCGCAGTTTTCCAATATGAGTAAGTTTTAATATTTAACCTCGATATTCCGCAAGGGTACGGGTCGTTCGTGCAGTACCTAGGTGTCAATCATATGAGGAGGGTTAGCCTAATCCTAGAATCTAAGGTCGGAAACTATTAAAAAAATTAATTTAAACACAATAACTAAATAAATCAAACAAACGAAATCAAATAACAAAACAATAATTGACAATCAACACTTAACAAAAACAATCAACGAACAACGATTAACAATTTCATATTAAAAATGAATATTAAATAATGGAAATTGATTGATTTGTTGAACGATGATAACACACCCTAGAATTCATCCAAGTGAGTTAACCAAAAGAGAGAAAGAGAAAATTATCTATCTTTAACGCTAACCTAATCAATTATGATTTATCAAATTAATAGTTCTAGATGATCTTAGGGTTACTCTCTCTCAAGTTATAATTGAACCCTAAAGCATAAACCCTAATCAGAATATGGGAAGTTGTAATCTCTCAATAAACAACCTATCTAAAACCTAATCAATTCTTAGGTTCTCTAATAAACAATCGGAAACCTATACGTGATCTCTCTACACAAGATTTACCAACCTGATTTAATTATGAATCTGTTAAATTACCTAATTCTAGTTAGCCCAATTTAATCATTTTTTTCTTGATTCACCCTCTTATTTTATTATCAAGATATGAAGTGTAGAATTAAACCACAAATAATTCAATAAACACATAAAACAATTAGTTTTCATTTAATCAAAAACAATATTCCAAAGGTGAGTATAAAACATCAAACTATAATCCCAATTCTACAATCAAATAAAACTGAAATACATAGGAAATAAAACTACAATGGATGATGGGAGGCCGCAACTTCGGAAAGCTTCTTATTTCGGGAAGTATGTCGAGTTTGTGTCGTCTTCCTCTTCTCTCTTCCTTCTTCTCTTTCTCCATCTCCAAAGTACTCTCCTTTAGGGTTTTGTTGTGGTGGTTGATCAAAAGCTCCTCTTTCATCTTTTTTCTTGTTCTTTTTATACTTGATGTGTTTGTGACAACCTTTTTGACCCTTATAAAATCCTCAAATTTTGACTTTTTTTATGTCTGTGCATCTACCTGATGCAAGTCACGATCGTGGGTCACATGTAAGCTCTCAGTCACAATCGTGGCAATTCGGCCATGATTGTGGGTTGTCTTCTCCAGCTTATGCCACGATCGTGGGCCATTGCTTCAGTCCAAGTCTTTCCAAAACTTCTTCATTCTTCGCTATTGACCCTAAAACACTAACAAACACATCAAGATACCTAAAAACATAATAATTAAGCTCAAATGCTTGTACTAACCCATAAAAACACTTGAACACAAAAAATTCACAAACTAACACAATTCTACCAAAAATACATACTAAACAATCGAATAAACGAATAAACATATATCAAACTATACCATAAAATATTTCATACTTATCAAACATCCCCACAGTGAAACGTTTGCTTGTCTTCAAGCAATCAAAACAACAACACACAAAATTTCACATAGCACATAATGTAGTAATGAGACAATGGCTTCAACTTCATGAAATAAATTTAATTTAAAACACAATCATCCAAATCATTTCGAATCATTAACATGCAAAATCAGCATAATGGGGCTTTAAACTAAATATACATATTAATCCAAACTCAAGTGTTAAATTGTTTACCTTTCTCAATTGCACACACTCATTAATAATTCTTTGATTGTTCAACTCTGTAACTAAGCCTAATTAAGTTTTCACAAAGAGTCAAACTATTACAAGTTTGGTAGGTTTTATTCAAAAACTCATTTTTATTTTTATTTATTTTTTATGAACATGGACTTAATATTTTTACATGGAGGCAAAAACTAGTAATGAATGTCGTTCCAGTAACTAAACTAAGTCATGTTTTTTTTATTAAGCTGCTAGGTTGGAATGTCATTTTAGCCTTTTTACTTGAAGGCATAGATTTGTGATGCATGTCGATTTGGTTACTCATCTATATCACGTTCTTAGCTAACTACTAGTTCTATTCATAACTTGAAAGCCATCGGAACAGCTAATTATTTTAAAAAATAACAAATTTTTTCAATTGTCTACCTTGTTGTTTTAACTACTAGTTTCCATGAAAAAAATACTAGCAAAGCTATTTAGGATAAGAGGGCTCAAATTAGGAATGAATTTGACAATTTAGAGGCCTATATTTAAACACTAAATCTTAATTAATCAACATATTTAATCATAGAACCTCCAGTTCACTAATTATGTGAGTTAATAATTCTCTACAACCTAATAGACCATGCTCAAAATTAAATCAATTTCGATTCATCTAATCCATTGACACATTCATACGATTCACAGAATGCAACCTAACAACTATAATATGCAAAATTCACATTCAAATAAAATACATAGCTCTCCCTCCACTCGAACAACACATTGTCCTCAATGTGAGAAGGGGACCGACAAACACATAAAGAAAGAAAAAATTGAATTACAATTAAAAAACAATAATAAAATAAAAATAAAAATAAAGACTAAATTTAAAAATCAGGGGGTTAGAATAAAGTTCTAGGTACTAAATTTAAAGATCAGGGGGCTAGAATAAGGTTCCGGGTGATGAAGGTGGTGACGGTATTGGAGGTGGCAGTTGAACGCTCTAAGATTGTTGTATTATCCAAAAATTGCTTGAAAAGAGTAAGGGAACTATGATTCTAAATCAATTAAATTTACTAAAATTTTGTTGGAATTCATAAACAACTCTAACTAAACCTAACGATTTTAATAAAACAACTAAACATGCTAATTTATAGTCCTTAGCTTGACCTTGCAACCCTGAAGGCATCTTAACTGTTAGAACAAAAGGGAATAACTTCATTGTCCTTTGGAATCCCTCCTCTGAGATATATCTTGCAAAGATGCCTGTTGACCTTAAAAATTTCCTTGTTAGGATTTTCTAGTTTGAGAGCTCCATGATCAAAAACTTGAAAGACCGTGAAAGGTCCACTCCATCATGATTTTAACCTCCATAGAAATAGCCTTAACCTTGAATCGTACAGCAGAATCACGTCTCCTACTTTAAATTCCTTTTGTTTAAGACGACAGTCATGCCATTTCTTTACCTTTTCCTTATAGAGTTTGTCATTTTTGTACTCATTATAATGAAACTCTTCGAGTTCGTCCAATTGCAGAAGTCTCTTTTCACCTACTTGCTTCCATTTGAATTTTAATGCCTTAATCACCCAATATGCTCTATGTTCTAATTTGACTGGAAAATGACAAGCTTTTCCATATACAAGTTTATAGGGAATTGTTTCGATAGGTGTTTTGAAAGCAGTCCTATAAGCCCAAAGGGCATCGTCTAACTTTATTGCCTAATCCTTTATGTAGTTGTTGACCATCTTTTCCCAAATTTGTTTCAACTCTCTATTGACAACTTCCATTTGGCCACTAGTTTGTGGATGGTAAGGTGTAGTAACACGACGGTGCACTCCATAGCTTTTTAAGAGAGCGTCAAAAGATTTGTTACAAAAGTGTGTACCTCCATCACTTATTATCATACGTGGCACTCCAAACCGGTTAAATAACCGTTTAATGAACTTTTGCACTACCCTTCCATCATTGGTTGGAGATGCCACTGCTTTTGCCCAACGTAATACATAATCCACTCCCACTAGAATGTACATATTTCCCATTGAAGATGGGAAAGGCCCCATAAAATCGATGCCCTATACATCAAAAACTTCCACTTCTAAAATGATGGATAAAGGCATTTCATCTATTTTAGAGATGTTACCTATTCCCTCGCATTGATCACATTGTGCTACGAAGGTCTAACCATCCTTAACCAATTATGACCAATAAAATCCACTCTTGAGTATATAAGTCGTTGTTTTGTTGGCTCCATAATGTCCGACATACTGACCTTCATGACATTGTGATTCGAAGCCTTTTGTTCCCTTAGAGGTCAAAACAAAAATATAATTCCAAGGATTGTAATATAGAATGTAACCTCGGGTCGTCTTACTTAATTGAAACCTAACGAATGGATATAAGCTAACCTATATATCATGAAATGCAAGCTAAATTAGTAAGGAAAAGGGTTTTGATTTTTGGAATTCTTGAGAAAATTAAATGAATTGTAAGAAAAATGTGCAAAAAGTATTTTTGGATTTTTGGGAAAAGAAGTTGGAAAGATAAAGATAATAATCAAATGTGATAGTATCCTCTTGAAAACGAGCTTTGGTTGTTATAATTTGAAATAAATTATGATGGGATTGGAATCACTAAGTTTCAAATGATAAACCTTAAAGAACTCTTTAAGTCCAAGGTCTTAATTAATGAACTCAATTCCTTAAGACCTTGATAAATGCCTTTAGTGTGTGTAGTGGGTAAATCAATGCAACAAGTTACTTGGGATGTTGGGACCCGTTTCCGGATCCCAATCGAAAATGAAAACGAAATCGAAAACGAAACGAAGCGAAAAGGAATCGAGAGCAAATCGAATTCCATACGAACTGAAACAAATTTGTCCGACCTCCGAAACAAATATCTCAGAGAAGGTTTTAGGAAGCGTCGCGT
>JAOTAZ010000007.1:14236353-14248768 GCA_025629785.1 Erythroxylum oxycarpum | reverse complement strand
TTTGTCCGAAAATACTCAATTGGAGTATCTTGAATGAGAATAAAAAATACAGGGGCTAAAGTGAACGAATTAAAAACATAAGGGCTAAGATAAATAATCAAATATATCACAGAGTTCTTTTATAGGATTTGCCAAACCATTTTATAATTTGAAAAAAAGGAAATAAAAAGGGAAATGAATACAACTTTTAATTTATCTATGAATTTTAGTCCGACAAAGCCAGTGGGTGCTTCGCCGCATCTCTTCTCTTCCTCCTAGCCTCCTACGCCGCATACAGTGTCAGTGTGCGGGCTGCTAGTAATTAGAGAAAAAGACAAAATAGAGATAGAGAACAGCTTCGAAGTAGTATATGAGAGAGACGAAGGAATCGGCTGGTTTAAAACATTAAAAAGAAATGGAGGCGGAGTTGCAAATGAAAGTGGCTCAGGCCGTTGGAGTCCTGAATCACGACGCTCAATCCTCCAACCGAGTGGCTGCTAATCAGTGGCTGGTTCAGTTTCAACAAACCGATGCTGCTTGGGAGGTCGCCACTTCTCTTCTCACCTCCGATCATCCTCACTCTTTCCTTCCCGATTTTGAGGTTGAATTTTTCGCGGCTCAGATTCTCAGGCGAAAGGTCTTCTCTTTTTCCTTCTTTTGGCTGCGGTCCTTGCTTACTGCATCTGCTATTTTGATGGCTATTCATTTTCTTCTACTGCCTTTGTGTCTTTCTTTAAAACTCGTTTTTCGGGTGTGTTCGGGTAATGAGTGTATATGATTTTGGCCTCCATATTAATTCTGTAGAGCATGATTCATGTAATCTCAACGGTTCTTATAATGAAAATCCTCTTCCGGCTTTCATATAGTGACAATTGTGATGCTAGTGGGAGCCTTTGAATGTCCTAAACCGATGGAAAAGAAAGATTGACTTGATAAAGTCAATGCAATTCTAGGAATTTTATATAGCTGTAATTTCTAGATTTAAATGCAAGTTTAAAAATCGAGAACTTTGATTTTGAATTTCATCTATATGATTAGTGATGCAAAACGCTCGCATGGGACTGTTTTCTATCAAAAGGAGGAAAAAAAAAATCTATTTCGAATTTTATTTTTGATGAGGGAACTATGGTTTTGTATAGGATCTTAGCTTATTGGTTTGGAGTTATTTAAGATATTTTGATATCTAGATTTCAAGTTTTTGACCAATCAAACATATTTGGCTTGAATTTTGTAACTTGTTATGGTTGCCCTTGTTGGGATTCTTGACTGCATACTCCAAGTGCATGTGGCATCCTTATTGGGCATCTTTTGAAATGTTTATCTATGTCTAACAATAGAAAAGAAAATTTTCCTTGTTTCTGTGCACTGGATCAGTGATACCAATATATTCATAATTATCAAATCTTCATATTCTTCAATGATATATGATATAGCAAGCCTACTTGTTTAAATATTCTATTGCAATGCAGATCCAAAATGAAGGTCGATATTTGCAATTACGAGTCAAAGATGCTTTATTAAATGCTCTTCTAGTGGCTGCAAAAAGATTTAGTACAGGCCCTCCACAGGTTCTTTTGTTTCTTCTTGTAAATAGGTCATGGATGCTATCTAACTTGGAATATAGTTGATGATGTATTATAACATGAGTAACTGTACTGGGTCTGGGAATCAAGTAATTGGAATTCTGCTTTTCCTAGGTGCATTGAATTGCTTTTTTTTTCTTTTTGTGTCTTGACAGCTATTAACACAAATTTGCCTTGCATTGGCTTCCCTTGTACTTCGAACCGTTGAGCATGGAAAACCTATTGAGCAGCTCTTTTACAGTATCCAA
Source organism: Erythroxylum oxycarpum (assembly GCA_025629785.1). Classification (NCBI taxonomy): domain Eukaryota; kingdom Viridiplantae; phylum Streptophyta; class Magnoliopsida; order Malpighiales; family Erythroxylaceae; genus Erythroxylum; species Erythroxylum oxycarpum. Next base: position 14,246,958 of record JAOTAZ010000007.1, on the reverse strand, counting down.
ACATTGCAGAAACAAAATGATAGTAATGTTGCCATTCTAGAGATGCTCACTGTTCTTCCGGAAGAAGTTAGTGATTCCCATAATACAGATAGTAAAATAGATTTGGCATGTCGAAGCCAATTCTGCCAAGAGGTTTAGGTTCCTTCCTTCTTTTTTCTTTTGTACATCCTTCCCATTTTATCCTACAAACTCTCAGCCCTTCCTTCTCGCTTCTTTTATTTTTCTTTTGATTCAATCACATATTTTGTTGTCTGATTCCATATAATTGTGCCTTGATAGCAGCTCCTATCGCATACTCCTTCTGTTCTTGAGTTCCTGTTGGAGCAATCACAAAAGTCTTTTGATACTACTGTTCATCTGCAGGAAAGGAATAAAAAAGTTCTCCGTTGCCTACTTAGTTGGGTAAGAAAATTGTTAGTGCCCGGTACTAATGTTGGACATGCTTTTTTTTTTAAATATTGTTCTTTTATGTCTAAAGAACTGTCTTGAGTTTATTTTTAGACAGTTCAGTGATTTCATAAGAAGACATGTTTTATGCACTTATGAATGCTTTTCTCAACTAATTTCTGACCTTAGGTACGAGTTGGATGCTTCTTGGAAATTCCACAGGGCTCATTGCTAACACATCCACTTCTTAATTTTGTATTCAACTCTTTGCAAGTAAGCATGATTGGTTCAATGTTTAAACTTATGTGTTGTAGACCTAGCATGTGCAGCTCAATGATCTTTGGCATGGTGGCCTAGGTCCCATCTTTGTTTGATCTGGCAATTGAAGTCCTTGTTGAACTTGCAAGTCGGCATGAGGTATCCTCTTGTTTTTTAGGGAGTTTGTTATTGACACTCTTGAGAAAAATATTTTTAGTTAGTGATGTTATTTGCTTAACTAACTAATAGGACATATAGTTGCCCTCGTAAGAGACGTTGGAGTCCATGGCTTTCATGTTATGTAAATCTCTCCTAATAGTGAAACTTCCATAAACTATGATTTGGATGTGATCATGCTCCATTTAAATGGCAAAAGATCTAGAGTGTTCATTCTAGTTGCTTTATATCCATTGTCAATGAAGAAATCTAAGGCAGCAATTTGACATAATTAAAAGAATCAGAGTTGGTTGGAAGTAATGGGATGAAAAATTGGACGAGTAAGCGATACTGGTAGCCTACGGAACTTGTTAACAACTGATAGTAGAGTAGTAGGGTGTTTTCTTGGTATATGGGGGCAATGGAGAACCTAGTTCATAAAATCAATGTTATTTTGCTAAGCTGGGATGCACCTAGTTTGTTAGGTTAAATGCACTGAGACCCTTGGAATGTGGTTGTTTATGAAATCCTTATGCAATGGAGGAGTAAATAGGCCCCTTTAGTGCTCACTTGTCTTTGATCAAAATTGACTAGTATATGCAAGACATTGATTTCATATGGTTATAGCTTTAGAAAATCATATAATAAAATATTGATGGAAGGGTTGTTTGGCTGATTATCAAACCCCATGGACCTTTAGAGCTAAATTCAAAGTGTAGTATATATATTTTTAAATTAGTGATACCATAAGGAACTTAACCCCAGTTTGTTTTGGCTTATTTACAGTCAAGTGTAAGGTTCCTTTGCATGGGAAGTATAACAATAATGTACTGATGTTGCATTAGAGATTTCAGACCTATGTGTTCCAATATTCAGTTGGGAAAAATGTTCCTACTTTTAACCCATCTATTGTACTGAAAACAACTATTAGTTTTGAAAAGCATATTAACTCTCTTATATTTTTACTTGAATAGTTTACAAGAATATATACAGGGAATATCCCTAAAATATATCCTAGAAATTGGGATATACGCAATCATACAATGAATTATAGGATATACATAAATATACAGCTAACTACTAATCTTATCCCATAAAATCCTCGAATTATTTCCTATGCATAATATCGACACTATCCCTCAAGTTGGTGAATGAATGTCTTTCGTTCCCAACTTACTAATAAAGTTTTCAAATGTTATCTTGGAGAGTCCTTTTGTCAAAATATTAGCTATTTGCTCCTTTGGTGAGATGAAGGGCATGCACACTAGGCCACTGCCCAATTTCTCTTGCATAAAATGTCTGTCAACTTCCACACGCTTATCTTTTTTTTTTAATAAATCAGTAAATTTGATTAGTCAAAAGGAAAGAGTTCTGTACAAAACAAGAGACTGCTTAAGAAAGTAAGTCTCACTGCCAAAATCAAACTAAACAAACAGAAACAAAGAAAACAAGAAAAAGCCTCTACAACGGTAGCTAACTAAAGGAATAAAACTAGGAAACTAAATCTGCACAACACAGTAGAAAAAACTACAACCACAACCTAAACAAGCTTTCCACCCAAGGAAATCCTTGGAAAATCCAGAATGGGAAGACATTAACAGAACCAGACAAAACACACTAACAAGCTGAACTAGAAAAGCAGTCTAGCAACCAAATAAAGCCAGAAACAATCAAGGTGAAATCTTCATAGATTTAACCCTAAAAGGGCCTTGAACTGAAACTTCTGAACTGGTGTTGGATCTCCTACTCTACTGTAATTAGAGAAGGTTTTCATTGCAATCAAAAAATCGAGGCTTTAAAGGAAAACCAAGAGGAGGAAGAGAATCTTCAGAGGAATCATCTCCTCTTGAGACCTACAAACTGCCCTAAACTGGATCCAAGACCTGCAAAACAAAACATTAGAGAAAAAACTAAATAGATCATACCAACAACTACCTTCCCTCGGTGTTTGAACTGCGATGTTCCATAACTTGAAAAACCGTTTTGGTGTTAATGCTCCCAACATCCAAGATTGTATCTTTAAAGGTTCAGTGGTTTCTTTCAGACTAAAGATTATAAACAATAACAGAAAGAAGAATGATAAACAGGTTGAGGTCAATATTTCTGTGCTTTGGGGATGGATAAACCAATTAAGGACGGCTGAGAGATTTATAAGGTTAGGCAATGGATCTGAAAATGGTTTAGAGAACGTAACCACACTATTTTTGAGTAAGAACACTCAAAAAACAGATGATCAACAGACTTATTATCCAAAAGGCATAAGGAACAATAATTTGGGACATAAGCGAAGAGGAGTTTATCCTTCGTTTGCAACTTATTTAGAAAAGTTAGCCACAAGTTTTGTCATGCTGAACGAGATTGTTTGCGATGTTGATTGTAGACTTGTTACCACAATATAATTTTATTGGTTGTTTGCGGTGTTGATTGTAGACTTATTATCACAATATAATTTTATTAGACCTTGCTGTTTAATTTTTAAGTCATCAAGAACTATTTTCAGCCAAAGCAACTCATAGATCCCTAAAGCCATGGATTTGAATTCTAATTTTGCACTTGATCTTGCCACAACATTATGTTTTTTGCTCTGCCATGAAACCAGATTTTCTCCCATAAAAACACAATATCTTGAGGTTGATCTTCTGTCCACAAAGGAAGTTGCATAATCTTTTTAGGGTAATCTTTTCTCCTCTTTTAAATAAAATTTCTCTTCCTAGACTACCTTTTAGATACTGCAGAATTATGTGTACAATTTTGAAGTGTACTTCTTTGGGATTATGCATAAAATTTTTAGCATCCAATATTCCGTGTGTAGGATCATCAGCCGTCGGTTCCTTTTTGTCTCCAATCTAATATCTGATCTTGCCTCTACAACGGATGTACATTCTAACTGATTCGGACCAGCGAAGAAAATTCTCTCCATTCAGTCATATAGTAATGATCTAAATGGAATGAGAATCTGGGGTAGTATTATGAGGAGGTGGTGTTTGAAGAGATGGGTTAAAGGATTCACCAATTTCAAACATGGTTGGCATAGATTGGTAGGATTAGAGATAGTAGGTGGCGGCTAGGGTTTAGGACTGTTCAGGTGTGGCCCTGATACTATGCAGAAATTCTGAACTGTTGTATATTATTCTCTATTTTATCAATACATAGGTACAAGTATATATAGAAATAGAGAGGGCTATTCTAGGAAAGTAATATCTGTACATAATATCCTAATATATGTGCATAATATCCTAACTGTTCTGAACACTTACTTTTAAGAAAAATAAACCATAGACTGACCATCAAAGAATATAACACAGAAAATGGCTAAGATAGAATCACTGTAGCAATTAATATCTTTATCCTTCAAGAAGTTTATGAAGACTATTAAGAAAATTTGCTGATACAGTTCCAATTCCAGGCTGTATGCCGTCTTTTTTCTAGCTGCTCATTTTGTGCTTGCTTGTGTAGGGGTTGCCTCAAGTTCTCTTATATAGAGTACATTTCCTCAAAGATGTGCTTCTTTTGCCTGCTCTTAGTAGTAGAGATGAGAAGGTGATCAGTGGCTTGGCATGTTTGATGTCAGAAATTGGTCAAGCTGTAAGTCTTCTATATGACCTTCTGTTTCTTAGTGTCTCTTTCTTCTTTTCTGATTAGCTTTATGCTCGTCTGAAAATTTTTCAGGCACCTTCTTTGATTGTTGAGGCAAGTAATGAGGCACTTGCAATGGCATATGCTCTATTACGGTGGGACATACACTTAAATGCTTCTATTATGTGCTTTAGTGCTCGATTGTAGCAGTTTCATATTGATTTTTTTGTCACATCAACTTGTTTGTTCATAACATTAGAAGACAGAACCAAGGCATTTTATTTAGGAAGATGGAATAGCATGTTGCATTACCTTCTTTTGTCTTATTAGCTACATGTTCTGCAATGAGGTGTATGTTTCTAGTAACTGAAAGGGATACAAATATTGTTTTGCAAATTCACATGAACTTGCATAAAAAATCTTGTGCATATATTTCTTCTTGGATTCCTAATTCATATACAAATTTAGCAGTTGTGTAGCATTTCCAAGTGAAGATTGGGAGATTGCAGACTCAACCTTGCAATTCTGGTATTGCTATTATTTTCTAGGCATTGTCATATGAAATTGTACATATACACATGACTTGTGCTTGTTTAAAATTTTTGTATTTTGGGCTTTTTTAATTAAGCAATTAATTTCATGCTATGAAATTGATATCAATATAACTTTACTTCAATTTGTACTTTATTCTGGCGGTCACAAATAAGCACACTAGTCAATTGTAGTTCTTAACTAATTTGATAAAATTCACAAAGCTTAGAACTTTTAAATTTAATTTGATTAATTTGCAGTTGTTTAATTTGATTAATATGCGGTACCTCCTTTCAAAGAAATAGCTTTTGTTCTTGTCTCTTGATTAGAATAGGTATGCAAATGAGCTTATACACTCATGCTTCATATGGCTTGATCAAGCGTGATGCTATGTGGTTATTTAATTCTACTCAAGATAATGAAACAAATTCTAAAACTACATTAAATGGCTACCTTTTCTCCCTTTTACTCCCATTAGCTAGATAATCACTAAGTTTTGGTCACTATAGGTGCTCTATCACCCCACCCCTACTTATATGATGCATTCATATTTATTTCTCTTCCTCTAAAACTTAAATGCGATCGTAAGTGATGGGGTCTACTTTTTGCCTACATTTCACATGTTTCAACCGTCACAAATCAACAATTCTTCTCATATCTTCATATGCTTCTTCAACCTTCTTACGAGTGCATTCATTGCTTATTCCATGTTTTCTTGTGTTTCCATAAATACAAATGATGCAGGACAGCTAAAAAGGATGTCAACCAATTCTTTTCTTGTTTGATATATTTGAGAGGAGTTGCTTTTGGGCTAATAGAAACATAATAGTTGAAGTTGTTGGAAATAGTTTGATCAGTTAGAAACAAAAGGATAGTTCTAGAAATCACTCTTGAGAGTTGTGAACTTAGAAATTACTCTTATAGTTTAATAATAGCTCTTAGGAGAAAACATCACTTATAGTAATTTAAAAATTTAGCATTCATAAAGAAATCACTCTATTCTTAATTGAACATTGAAACACATTTAAAATCCTACAGCCCAAATGCTAATGAAACAGCTGTTCCAATAAAAAAAATTTAAAATTGAAATTGAATCCTATTCAAATAAGGATTTTTCGTTACTTGAATCCTAAACAACTTAAATTAAATTAAATACGGTTCTAGCAAGGAAATATGATCATAAAAAAAGACTTACAAAGTAAAACAACTAGCTCTAGTCATTGCTTGTGTTCCCATTCTCGTGAAAGTGTCTAGTGGGCAGTCACACCAAATGCATTCTCCTTGTTCCCAGTAAATTAAGGCTTGGGGCTGAGTGATTTGTCCTTTAATCTCTTTTATAAGCTTGAAGATGTGTTACATGAAAGAAATTCACCATAGACTCTTAAATTTGTTCATCTTATTTAATATTCTTATTTAACTTCAGCCTTCTTATTTACCTAATTATTCAGCTTTAAAATAAGGCCTCTTTTTGACTTCCTAATTACTGATATTTTGTTTGTTATTAAAGTCCAAAATGGAATATCTAGCACCTTTATGATAGATTAACTTGCAAATTTGTTCTAAGATTGACTAGGATTATAAAATGAAAGAGCAATTTTCGGGCATGCAACTTTACGCATTCTTCAAGCTTGCTTTTTATTCAATTTGAGTCTCCTCAATAAAACTTGATATTCTTGTTTACATCACTTGAATAATCGGATTGATCTATTTGTGAACTGAGTTTTTGAAATTAAGTTTCCTAAACAAACAGAAAATTCTTGATGAAGTAAATCTCCCAAAGGATCAAACCTTGACGCAACCTTTGCTAACCATCAACTTCTCTACCTTTTATATGCAATCATTTAGTGATTTTTTTTCGCAAGCAAAGTGACTCCTTAGAAGACTTCTTGGAGTTAAACTAAGATTTAGAAGGCATAGTAATCAAAAACTTATGATAGATACTTTCTACTTTGTCTTACATAATTTTTAGGATAAAAGTTAGGACTTATAAGGATGCCTTAATTGATAGAATCAGATTAGGCTGATTAAACTTGTTGTATCAAATTCTTGCTAGAGCATGAGAGTTATGTTCTTGTTTGTTCTTATCTCTTTCCCAGGTCTACTCTTGCTAGCTATATACTTGGCCTTGATGCAGAGGGTGCAAACAATAGGGGAAAAGTGGAAGACGTGTTCTTGTCTATTTTTTCAGCATTACTTGATGCTCTTTTGTTGCGTTCTCAGGTTTTCTCTCTACCTATTGACCTTTATTTTATTCTTCTTCCTTCTTCAATCCCATAGAAAACAATCTTCATAGTAAGTTGAAATAGTCTTTGAGTATATAAATGTTGCATATGCATACATAGAATATTTCCTATTCACCAACTCTCCACTTTTCATTTAATTCCGCTAAAACTTCCAATGGATCGACAATGATTTGAATGCCTAAATGATTAATCTTTGTTTTTGTCTTGTTATTTTTGCTGAACAATACCTTATCCTTCTATTATTACTGAGATTATGCATGTGTTCCCATGGTCTACTGATATAAAAACTTCATAATACACCTGTCTCAACTTGAATCCTTGTTAGTCTAGATGAGTTTGTTTGTGTTTACCTTTTCAGCTTTGAGAGTGATAGAAAGAGATGACACATTGTTTTATTTCATTATAATTATTCTTAAGAATGAGCCTTGTGCGATTAACAAGTTTCAAGTTCAAGTTGTGTGACTCTCATTTTTGATTTATTATTATTGTTGTGTTTGTCTACATTTCGTTTGAGGGGTGTATTAGAGTCGTATATAACCCATTCTTAAGCCTCATCCAACAACTTAAGCTTGTGGGTTGAATGATTTCCTAATATAACTCATCAAATTTTCAACATTAATCAAATTTAGGGAAAATATTAGCATAGAAGGAAATGTTTGAAATTCTCTAAAACATAGTCAAACAATCTTGTTTTGCAAGTTCATTATTTACTTTTTTTTGAAAGATTTGCCTCATATGATGCATGGAATCTTTACTGGACATCTATTTTCTATATTTGCATATTCTCTTAGATTGTGGTTGCAATAAATATTTTCCCTAACTAATGGCAAATTAAGTTGATGTCTTATTTCTGTTCTCTATTTTGTTGGATGTGTAGGTTGATGAGTGTACATTTAGGGATGAGATTGGAGCACTTGACTTACCTGATGGTCTAGTGCATTTTAGGATGAATCTCGTGGAGCTTTTGGTAGATATATGCCAGCTTTTGGGGCCTATGACATTTATACAAAAGGTGCTACTTTTAAAAGCATGCATAGACTTACAAATACAGGCATATATGCCTACTTCAATCGATTATATACTTGTAAGGTAGTTGCCAACCTAATATATGGTCAAGTATTCCCCCCGCACCTTGCAATTAATTGTTGTAACTGTCCAAAATTCTTTAGATTGGAGCTTCTAATTGAGTGGCATTTGTTGCTTGAACATGCTTTCACTGCTCGACTAGTACAAATTTGAAGTGCACTTCTTTCATGGCTTCATAAAATTTATGACTTTTGTATGCTAGACAATAGTTTTCTTGGTTTAGGCATAAAGCCTTCTCAAAATGTAGGGGACTTTATTGAGGTAGTTGAGTCATGTAGAAATGTTGTGTAATTTTTCTTATAGCTTCATTTTGGGAGGTGGCTAGTGAGGGCATGTGATGTGATTATTACTTAATAGTTTAGGATCTGGATTTGTTATTCATTTTGTTAAATTAACTTTGCTACTATGTGAAATTAGAGATGATAAAGAGAGAAAGAAGAAAATGCAAATACAAAGATTACGATAGGATTTATAGAATTTGTAGCAATATTATGTTATTCTTACTTAGATATGTTATCCTAGTTATGTAGGATTTATAGAATTTCCATTATAATAGGATTTAAATTAGAAATCCTTTTCCTACTACAATAAGTATTCTAAGAACTCTATATATATGCACTTAGCCTTTCATTAATAAGAAGCAATCTGGAAATTTCCTACAAACTTGAATGCTTTCTTCTAAGAGTGATTCTTAGACCCTAGAAGTGATTTCTAGTTTCCTGCCATCCATTCTTTGTGTTCTTCACTAAATTCCAGCAACCCTAACCAAAATTTCAGCCCACTCAAACTTAAACTCTAGCCATATTAAACCAAGTGAAAAAGAAGTAATCTTTTTTTCCCTTTATTTTGCACAACAAGTGCCTTTGAATATATACACAAGTCCTAGCTTAATTTAGATAACTAAAATATTTCCTATTTACAGCAACATCCCCTATTTATAGCAATTTCCTAAAGTAAATGTCCATGATATCCTCTTGTTTCCTATTTTATGATTAGGAAATAATTTCTTCTAAATCACTGTTCTAATTTTCATCACACCCCCTCAAGCTGGTAGGTGCATAGATGTCTTGCATTCCTAGCTTGCTTATAACATCTTGAAATTATGCATTTGCCAACCCCTTAGTCAATACATCTTCCATCTGTTTAGCAATGGGAACGTATGGGTTCTTTAATGAAGTGCCTATCAATCTCAATGTGTTTAGTTCTGTCATGTTGTACCGGGTTGTGAGCAATACTAATAGTCGACTGATTATCACAGTAGAGCTTTATAGGTCCTTGCCACCTAACTTTCAAATCATTCAAGATGGTACGAATCCACAAGAGCTCACATATACGGTGAGTCATAGCTCTAAACTCTGCCTCAACACTTGATCTAGCCACAACTGATTGCTTCTTACTTCTCCAAGTGATAAGATTGCCCAAAAATATAATGCAGTACCATTGGTTGACCTTCTATCAATGCTTGAACCTGCCCAATTTGCATCCATATAAGCTTCAACTATTTTATTGTCATTTTTCTTAAACATAATCCCTCTGCCAGGAATAGTCTTAAGGTACCTCAATACCTTATACACTGCTTGAAGATGGACATGTTTTGGGTCATGCATGAACTGACTAATTACACTTATTTCATTTGCTATGTTAGGCCTGGTATGTGACAAATAAATTAGTCTTCCCACTAGTCTTTGAAACCTCCTCCTGTCAACAGGTTCATCTTTGGCCTCACTTATTCTATAATTCTATTCTATAGGTGTATCAATTGGTTTGCACCCCCATCATTCCAGTTTCTTCTAGAAGATCCAAAATATGCTTGCGCTGGGATAGAAAAATTCCCTCTTTTGAACGAGCTACTTCTATGTCCAAAAAATATTTCAGCTGCCCCAAATCATTGATTCCAAACTCTTTGGCAAGTTTAAGTTTGAGATGTTTCATCCCTTCAAGATCATTACTTGTGACTATAATGTCATCCACATAAATAATGAGGGTTGTCATTTTGTTTTCTGCAGCAAATTTAGTAAATAGAGTGTGATTTCCTTGACTTTGTTTGAACTTCATTTCCGGCATAGCCTTTGTGAATCTCCCATGCCCGAGAGATTGTTTAAGGCCATAAAAGGGTTTCTTTAATTTGCATACTGTGGAAGTACTGAACAATTGTATTCCTTTTTTTTTTTTCATCAGTACATAATTACATGTATATATATAAATAGAGCTAGCTAATTTAGGAAACTAGTATCTGTATATAATCTTCTAATATCTATACATAATCTCCTAATATTTGTACACAATATCAAATCTGATACATGTTATCTGATCTGATACTATTGCCTTTTAGGAGTCAATAATATCTTAGGAAATATTCAGCTGAATA
>JAOTAZ010000007.1:14222332-14236253 GCA_025629785.1 Erythroxylum oxycarpum | reverse complement strand
GAGGAGATTGTTTAAGGCCATACAAGGCTTTCTTTAATTTGCATACTCTATTCCCAAACTTATCTTCAAATCTAGGAGAGGCTATCATGTACACTTCTTCATTTAGATTACCATGTAAAAAGGCATTCTTTACCTCAAATTCCTGTATAGGCTAATCAAAATTAGCTGCCAAGGATAACAATATGTATAGTGTTCATTTTTGCTACTGGGGCAAAAGTTTCAAGATAATCAACCCCATAACTTTGAGTATACCCCTTAGCCACTAGCCTTGCTTTATATCTTTCCAATGAACCATCTGCTTTATATTTAATTGCAAATACCCATTTACATCCTACTGGTTTTTTCCCTTTTGGTGAATCCACTATTTCCCATGTTTGATTCTTAATTAATGCATTCATCTCATCATCCATAGCATTTTTCCAATTCCTATCCCTAAGTGCCTCATCAAGTGTTTGTGGTGTGGAGCTTGAATTTATTTTTGTAAGAAAACATTTATGGCTTAGAGAACATTTGTCAAGTGAAGTGTAGGTGAAATTGGTAGTTAGTGCATGTTCGTGTGCCCTTCCTAAGAGCTATAGGGACATACAAATCATCAAGTTTAGGGTTTTATGTTTCAGTACTTGATTCTGGGTTAGATCCTTGAGCCTACTCTGGTAAGGTTTGGATAGTATCCATTCGTGAGTAGACTAAGAGAGGCCTGTTAGGCATAGGTGCAGTATTTTTTTAGGTATCTGGTTGGGCAATTTCTGCCTTCTTTTGGTCAGATTGGTTAGGTAGTGTAGGGACAGTAGTGGCTGATTCAGTCTGTGTATTCGGCAAAGATAAATCAAGTAAGAAGTTAGTCACCCTATACTTATCTTCCGCAGAGTTCCCCATCTCCCCCTGAAGTATTAGGGAAGAAAGATTGACTCTCAACAAATGACACGTCCTTGGAAATGAAGAATTTATGTGAGGGAGGATGAAAACATTTATACCCTTTTTGTTTAGGAGAGTAGCCATCAAAGATGCACTTTAGGGCTCATGGGTCAAGTTTTCCCCTATTGTGAGCATGAATATGAACAAAACTAACACATCCAAACACCCTTGGAGTTAGACTATTTATATTAAAGCTGGGGAAGAAATTATGGAGCATTTTTACCGGTGTTTTGAACTCTAGAAGTCGTGAAGGCAATCTGTTTATCAAGTGAACTCTAGTTGAAATAGCCTCTCTCCAATATTGTTTAGGGACATTCATTTGATATAATAATGCTCTAGTGACTTCAAGTAAATGTCTATTCTTACGCTCAACCACCTCATTTTGTTGAGGTGTATCAACACAAGATGACAAATGGATAATGCCTTCACATTGAAAGAAAGAAGATAAGGTTTGATTAAAGCATTCCCAAGCATTATCACTCCCCTTTTATGCCCACCCCAAACTAGTTTTTTATCATATGAAAGAAATTAGGAAAAATCTCACTGACCTCCGATTTGTTTTTCATGAGAAAGACCCATGTGACCCTTTTGCAATCATCAATAAAGGTAACAAATTATGTAGCTCCTAACACATTAGGTATCCTTGAAGGTCCCCATATATCATAATGAATCAAAGTAAAAGGAAATTCAGATTTATTATTGCTCAAAGGAAAGGAAGGACGACAGTGTTTGGCAAACTCACACACATCACAATGGAAACTGTTAGGATCACTGTTTTTAAACAAATTAGGAAACATGGTTCTCAATAAACTTAAAGATGATCTAAACGATAATGGTGAAGCCAAATAGGGTTAAGAGTATCTCTAGTCATGAAAGTCAAGGAGCGATGTGGGGTTTTGTCTCCAGTATTAGATTCCAGAAGGTAGAGTACATCCTTTTCCTTAGCATGCCCAATCATCTTCCCCGTTTCCCGATCTTGAAATACACAATAATTAGGATCAAAGATGGCAAAGCAATTCAAGTCTCTAGTAGATATTTTAATGGACAACAGATTGGCAGAAAGTTTGGGAACATGTGGCACTCTTTTCACGAGAAGATTAGGGGACAAAGGAATGGTTCCTTGACATGCAACAGTGGTAAGAGAGCCCTCTACAACTTTACCTTTTCTATTACTAGGACAGGGGTTATAAGAAATAAAAGAATGATGAGAGGTAGTCATATGGTCTGTAGCACCTGAATCTACGACCTAAGAATCCCTAGGAGACACTAATGAGGCACTAAGAGCATGAGAATTAGAAAAATCACCTGATTGGGCTAATGAGCATGATGCACCAGCTCCTTCTAGGGAATTCAGAATGCTCTTTAGGCACTCAATCTCTTCTTTGTTAAGTCCTTTTAGTTCTGACCTAGCTTGATCAGAATCTCCAGAGTTTGTAGGTTCAGTGAAGTGGGCTTTGGCCTGTCCATCCTTGTTTGCCCTTTCTTTTTGTGCTTTCTGTGGCTTCCCATGTAATTCCCAACAGGTCTCTCTAGTGTGACGAGGCTTCTTACAAAAACTGGACCAGACAGCTTCCTTATTTTGAAGATTTTGGTGGTGGTGGTTAAGGGCTTCTTTGTTGGTTTTCATAGACATGAATGCTAAGCTGTCAACAGATTTGGATCCTAACATCACAATTCTCCGGCTCTCTTATTCAAAAATTCTTTCCCTTTCTACAAACTTTTGTAATTTGGCACTGTCATCATTGCAATGCATTTTAAAATTCTGATAATGATCCACGTCAAGCCAAAGACTCTTCATTAGATTGTAATATTCAGTGAAAAATTGCATACCTTGCTTGATATATGAGATTCTAGTCTTAATCTCATAAATTAAAGAGGCATCATTTACTTTAGAATAAGATTGAATAACAACATCCGATATCTCCTTAGCGGATGAGAGAAACATTTAAGCGCCTCTAATGTATGGCTCCATAAAGTTCCAAAGCCATGACATGATTAAGGAATCCTCTACATCCCAAGCTTCAAACTTGGGATTCGAAACAGCAGGAGTAGGTCCTAATAGGTTAGAAAGCTTTCCCTTGCCCTTAAGGAAAGTCATAACCATTTGTGACCAGTGGAGGTAGTTTGTACCATTGAGTTGGTAAGATGGAAACAAGGTTTGTAATTCACCAATATAGGTAGGGGTGTACATTTTGGGATTACCAACAAAGGAGATTTCAGAGGAGGAAGAGACATCCACGTTGGGGTTTTTGTTGGTAACAGATTCAGACATCTGTTTTCCAGAAGGCATTATTGGCAATGAAGGCCAAGTAAGTGTTAGGGAAAAAAAAAGAAACCATGAGTTACAACGTCCTGGGCTCTGATACCATGAAGAAAGAAGTAATCTTTTTTTTTTTTTTCTTATTTTGCACAACAAGTGCCTTTGAATATATACACACGTCCTAGCTTAATTTAGGTAACTAAAATATTTCCTATTTAGAACAATAACCCCTATTTACAGCAATTTCCTAAAGTAAATATCCATGATATCCTCTTGTTTCCTATTTTATGATTAGGAAATAATTTCTCCTAAATCACTATTCTGATTTTCATCACCCTGAAATCTAAGGCTGAATTTTCAACAATTAAAATTTAAATTCCCAGCTTTACAAAATTTGAAAATTCTGCATTTCTAGCCAAAATTCTACCTTAAAACCTGATATTCTAGCCACCTAATGTTAGTCACACTTCCTAATTCTTTGTTTTTAGCTACTAGTTAATAATTCTTCTATTTGTCCTATTAAAGGCAGAAAAATACATCACTGACTAAGGTTAAACACAACCTAGTTTCCAGCAATTACAAGCTGAAAAACACATCAGCAACAGGTTTTTGGAGTTGGCACGACTCAATCTATGGCAGTAGGGTCAATAGAACATCACTGGAAGGTGGCACTTGGGCTACATGCGCCGGTTGAACAGCGGCTGCTGGTGGCGAGTGGGGGCACATGGGACACTCGTTGTCACCTTTTCCTCTGACTTGGCCGCTGGTGGTTGCTTAAGGTGTTTTTGTGATTAGATTGTCAATGTTAGTTTTATTTTTGTGAGGAAGGTTTGGGTATGAGTTTTGATTATGAGAGTGAAGGAAAAAGGAATTCGAGACAAGATAAGAAAACTTGCTCTGATACCATGAAGTGAATTAAGAAAAGAGATGGGAAGAGCTTGCAAAAATCAGCATCTCTAACTCCCTTTATATACTAGATTATCTTATTCATATAAGTTGCCCTTATAATCCCTAAAGATAATCAAATCATAATCTCTAACAGAAACAAAGCTTCAGGTTACAGGATAAAAACATTAGCTTCTAAAGAATAAGAGATAAAGATAGGTTTACGTGGTCAAAATTTAGCTACAAGATTATGTTATACAACTTTTATACTATATGGAAATAGGGATAAAAGACAGAAAGAAGAAAGAGAAGGAAGAAGAATATACATAATGGTTTAATGCTAAGATGTTTTCATTAATTTTAGCCCATTTATGTGTAATAGTCGATACAATACTATATAGTTGTTTTAGTAGAAAGGGATGTAGAAAGTATTCTTATATTATAGTACAATAATAACATTCTTACACTAAATACCAAAATCTCTATGATATTTATCAAGTTCTAAAAAAAAGAAATTGGCAAGAAATATGGTCTCCTTTTCCTCCCTTATGTCCTTGTTTATTTGTTTCTCTTGTCAAAATTCAGATTGATTGATGATATACAAGTGCGTACCTGACATTGCAATTTGTTCTGCTGTTGGGTTTTATCTAATGAGGATTGTATACCTTGTTTGGCCTTTGAATTTTAGGTTTGTGTTCCACTGTGCTTTTTGTGTACTATTCTTACTTAGAGCTTTCCCTGCTTCCAACAATTTTGCATTTTTGGACCTAAACTCTATTTTTGGCAATTAAAATACTGAATAAAATGGGTGAATTGATGGCTAAGGGTTATGGTCTTTTTGTAGTCCTTGACTGTAGTTTGATGGGCCATTGGAAGCTCATTTGAACTGAGTTTAGATTTATATGCGAGTATCTAATGTTCCTGCATTCCTTGTTAAATGCAAATTGAGTGTGAGATCTCTTATTGAACATTTATATTTAGTCTCGGAACGGAATTAGTCTAAGGATATTTTGTAGTTTATTGTTTTTGGTTAAAAAATAGTTTATGGAGTTTGCTTATATCTTTTTCAAGACTTAAGGATTCAGTTTAAATTGTTTTTGGTAAATATGTTCTTTGTTTATTCTTCCAATTTGTTGTAGCTTGGCTTTGCTGGTTGGGAAAATTTGCCATTACCTTGGAAGGAGGTGGAGAGCAAATTGTTTGCCCTAAATGTGGTAAGCATAGTTTTTGTAAGTCTTTTGGAATTTCATTTCTTAAGAGGTTGGCTTTTGGATGAATTTGTCTCACCATAATTTATGATTTTAACCTGTAAATTGATAAGCTAACCATCGTCAAATTTAAATTTTTTGTGTTATAAAAGGAATTGTGGATTGTGAACCTAACGGACATTGCCAATTTAAGTCCTAACATAAATATGTGAACAAATGACTAATAAACTATAAAAGAATTGTGAAAATAGCTATGATACCATGTGAACAAAACCACAACGATAATCGGATGTATATTTTTCTTTAGGTTTGTCTCTTCTATTATAATAGTAGCACAGTGCAATATTCCATAATATGATAATATAGTTTTTCTGAATAACGTAAAATTATTATATTATGATACAAAAAATATCCTAGCATAAGAAGATAAGAATAATAGAAATATACAGAATTTACAAGGTCTTCAACAAGGATATATACTATTTGAGTTCATAGTTGAGGTTTAATCCTTGACCCAAAGGCACCTAGGAACTCAATTTCTAATCACAACAGTTTTATAAGTGATCTTTAGTAATTAGTAGTTTTGATAAATTCTCTAGGATTTTCAATTGCAGAACATTTTTTACTGTTATTCATCTTTTACCAAGAGTGAAAATATACGGTTGTACTTATTACAACTGATCTGTTTACAAGCAGATAAAACAATAGTCGATGGTTAAAGTCAAACCAATTAGTTATGCAGTTTAGAAGCACAGAGAGAACTAGGGCTATTTGATTGTTGAACCCATAAATAATTCTTTATCCACTTCGTTCTTGAATCTCATATGGATGTTAAGCCTTAAATATAGGCATCGCTAACATAAGTGTCTTAATCTGTTGCTTCTTTACACCTCCTTTTAGCGTCATTATGGAATTTAATTTGCAAAATTAATGAATATTCTTCGGGATTTTGCATGAACTATTTGTTAAAGCATCTCATATATCTATACTTACAACCATCCAATACATATATATGTCAATTATACACAAATTTAGACATTCTATTCTACGAAGGATTCTGTAAGTTCAATACTGTTGTGTTCACTTTAAAAATAGGATCAGTAATAAATTGAATTCAGTTCATGTATCTAAATATGCCCTTATGAAATGTTTAAGTTGGTTGTAGAACACAAATTATGGAGTAAGGAACCTATCAACATTTGTTATGTTAAAAGTGGTAAACATCACAAATAATTATTGGGCTGGCTAGCGTTTAAATAAGTGACTTAAAAATCATTAAACCTGGCATGAGTCTACCCTTGGGTTATCTTGTGAATCATCTGGAAAGTATGCAATTGTTGAGCTCTTGATAGTCTAGATTCTAAAGAATTTCAAACTTATGAACTATGGTTATTTTATTTTAGGCATGCAAGATAGCTGCTCAAATATGGCCAACTTAACCAATTCTGAAAGAGATCCTTGAATCTTCATAATATTAGTCGTACAAATGAATCTTCAAGCCCACTTGGTATCTGAATGCATATGTGTCTCATTTTTGGTAAAATGAGCTCTATGCTAGGGAACAAGTAAATAAACCTCTAAATATTGTCGAGTTCTTTAAAGTTAGTGTGTACATGGTATATTTGATAATTTGAAGCAGGTTAATTACTCCATTATAGTAAATTTACTGAGTTAATATAACTCAAAACTCATGTACAAAATGTAATGGACGTTGGGATCCATTTTAATTTATTTTTGAAACTTACTGTTATCCTTTTGGTTTAGAAGAAAGGAAGAAATCTTGGTGTTGAGTTTATCTAACAGCATATTGACAACTTGTTTGAGAAAGCAAGAATATGTTTTAAGCAAGGTTTTCCATTATAATTGGAGTTGACATCTATTTTGGTGTTTGAAGGTTTAGTGATAGGTTTTTTTATTAGTGGTTAATTAATACAAAACAATATGGATTGGACAAAAGTATAATGATCATCAATTGTATATTTTTATCCATCGTGCTAGCTATTGTAGCTCAACAAAAATGGATAAAAAATCCAAAATAATGAAAAAGGATAACTGTTTTAGTCCTTACAGTTTGGGTTCAATTCAGCTTAGTTGTCTTCTTTTAAAATGTTTTAACTATTTGTCATTTCTAGTTTTTAATAGTCATTCTACAGGTGTCAACAATTTCACATACATTGCACGCCTTGTTCATCGACATAGTTTTATGTATGGGTGTCTGATAGAGGTAACTGTAGTGATTGTATTATTTACGTATAAGGTAAGAGTTGCAGCTATAGACCCTCCTGAGGAATTATCCCAGGCCAATATACTAGACAATGATCAACTGATATCCCCCTTTGTTTTCCTATGTTTAGTCATATACAGCTGCCTCTACACAATCTCTCTCTCTCTCCATATCAAACTCTCAACATACTGCCTAACAGCCTGCCTATGTGGCCATGCTACTTTTCCCCATCTTACCCCTACGAATTTAGGTTTGGATGGGCTTAGGCTGATGCACTATGGGCTGGGATTGAGTACTAACGATTCCCTCCCCCTCAATAGGCACCTTGTCCTCAAGGTGAAGAGAAGGAAACTGCCCTTTGATGTAATCTGCGTCCTCCCAAGTTGCTTCTTCAGCTGGTTTATCTCTCCAACGAACAAGCCACTGGAGAATGTTGCTGCCCTTAGACTAAATCAAGCGTGAGGCTAAGATGGCTTCTGGTTCAACTAAGTCCTCATGATCCATTTCTAACCCCTTAGGTAGCACATGCTCAACAGAGCGGTCACCTACTGCTTTCTTCAACTGAGAAACATGAAAAACCAGGTGGACTTTGGAAGCTGGAGGAAGTTGGAGCTGATAAGCAACTTGTCCCACCTTTTTGTTAATCTGGAAAGGTCTATAATAACGAGCTGAGAGCTTGGGGCAGATCCTTCGTGCAACAGAGGATTGCCTATGTGGTCAAAGTTTCACAAAAACCAAATCTGATTTTGCTGAAATGACTAATCTGTTTTTGTAGAATAATAGGCCATCTCTGAAATGATAACCAGGTTTAGAATGTGAATTTTGCTGGAGGGCTGTAATGATTAATTGTAGCTGATCATCTTCCTTGAGTTCTTGACGAACAGTATCCATATCTAACCAAAACGGGGCTGAAATAGCTAAAAGTAGCAATCTGTCTTCTTCCATCCTAGAGAGTGCATCTGCTGCCCCGTTTTGTTTTCCAGGTTTGTAGATTACTTCGAAGTCTAAACCTAACAGCTTGGCTTGCCAACATTGTTGGTCTATGGAAGGAATCCGTTGACCTAATTAGTGCTTCAAACTCCTATGATCGGTGTAAACCTTGAAATGTCTCCCAATTAGAAAATGTTTCCAGTGTTGTATTGCCATTACCACCGCCATAACTTCTTTTTCATAGACTGATTTAGAAAACGTCGATTCAGCCAAAGCCTTGCTAAAATAGGCTAGTGAGCGACCTTGAATCAAAACAACACCCAATCCTCTACCCAAAGCATCACATTCTAAGGAAAACTCCTTGGAGAAATCGGGCAGAGCAAGAATGGGAGAGGAAGTCATCCTCTTCTTCAATTCATCAAAGGCAATTTGGCACTCCCTACTCTAGCTGAAACCATCCTTCTTGGTGAGGTCAGTAAGAGGCTTAACAATTTTACCATAATCTTTAACAAATTTCCGATAGTACTCGATAAGACCAAGGAATCCCCGTACTCCCTTGACATTTTTAGGAGTGGGCCACTCTAGGACACTTTTAATCTTTGATGGATCCATTACTACCCCTTCGTAAGAAATAATGTGGTCCAAATACTCAACAGACTTTTGGCCGAAGACACATTTCTTTTGATTTGCCAATAACTCATTGTCTAGTAGTAATTTCAGCACACAAACTAAATGCTCCAAGTGTTGCTCCCAACTGTAACTATAAACCAAAATATCGTCAAAAAATACTAAAACAAACTTCCGTAATACGGGTTTAAAAATCCAATTCATTGTGGATTGAAAAGTAGCAGGAGCATTCATGAGACCGAAGGGCATCACTAGGTACTCATAATGCCCCTCGTGAGTTCGAAACCCTGTTTTATAAGTATCCTCCTTCCGGACCTTGATTTGATCAAATCCCAACCGTAGATCAACCTTAGAAAAGTATCTAGCCCAATGTAATTCCTCCATCAACTCATCCACTATGGGGATTGGGAACTTGTCTGGTATGGTGAGCTTATTTAAAGCTCGGTAGTTGATGCACATTCGCCAAAAGCCGTCTTTCTTTTTGACAAGGATAACCGGACTTGAAAATGGGCTTATACTATGCCGGATAACCCCTGTTTCGAGTAAATTCTGTATCTGTCTTTCAATTTCATCCTTGTGATGGTGTGCATGTCGATATGGACGAATATTCACCGTTACTGGCCCCTCCTTTAAGTTAATAGCATGATCATGAACCCTCCTAGGTGGGAGGCCCTGAGGTTCTAGAAAAACTAACCCAAACTAAGACAAAACAGACTGTAATTCCTTCAGCTGGTCTACTTCCAAGGTGCTCCTTTCTTTGGTTAATGATCCCCCAATTCGCATCGACCATAACAACCCTTCCACTTCCAAATTCTGATAATTTAAAATCTGTTGTAAAGCATGAGGGGAAGAGGCTTTCATGTTGATTCCTTGCAAGGTGAACTCCATTCCTCTTCGATCAAAAGACATATACGTCTTCCTCCAATCAACCATTACAGCTCTGGTATAGGAGGTGATCTACGAAAACACTGACTACTATCAATAATATACTAATTTATAGCCTATTGAGTTAGAGGTTCCTAACACCAGCCATGCCACACCTAGGATTAGATCAGGCCCTCCAGTATCAAAAACATAAGCATTTATGGTGAAGTCCTCCCCATTTAGCTCTAACTTTATCCCATTATAGATTCCTTGTGAAAAAGAGCGGTGACCATCTCCCAACCGAACTCCAAATGGCCTAGTTGGAGTAACAATAAGTCCCATAGTCTCTACCAACCTGCTGGATACAAAATTATGGCTAGCCCCGCTGTCAACCAAGATAACAACAGGCACTTCCCGAAGCTTACCAATCAAAACCATGGATTTTTTTGGAGGAGATTGATCCTTCTCTAACTCTCCAAACTCCACTGAATTACATACCAGCTCCCAATCTTCTTGCTGCTCTTCGTCGACTGGTTTTTCTTGTTTACTCTCTTCAACTTCATCTTGATCGTCTTCCCAAATTATCAGTCAAAACTCTTTATCTGGGCAGCGGTGGAGGGGACTGAAGGTCTGCCCACACTTGAAACATAAGCCTTTTGCTCTTCTTTCCATAAGCTGGTCATAGGACAAATTACATGTCCCCTTCCATCTTGAGTGCCCTGGTCGGTGTTCGTCAGAGGTGGGACCTCTCTACTTGTTAAATGGCTCCTACGCATCATTTTTAATAGCTCCCCCTGTATGAATCGGTTGAGCTGGACGAAACATGTTGGAAATTCCTGTTCGGGGCCCAACGTTTGCGTGAAAGCCATCTGGTCTCCTCCTTCCCTCCCATGGCCGAATCACACCTTCACCCACTAATTCCCTTTCAACCTTCTGTGCGATCGAGAGGAGTCGAACCCGAGTTGGAGGATCGTGGGTTCTGACCTTGTTCCGTATTACTTCTCGTAGAACCCCCAAAAAACAACTCATATACCACTCTTCCGGGAAGTGTCCTATTTGAGACACCACCTTTTCAAACTTGTCGATATAGCTGTCGACTGAACCTCTTTGAATTATCAACTTTAGCTGTTCAATCGGTCTCCCTCATCGCTACCTCCATAACGATTGAACAATGAGCATTTAAATCTTTTCCAAGTCATACATGGGTCTAGCTCCCGTAAATTCATGAACTAATAAAGCGTCGACCCCTCCATGCATATTTGAACCATGGGTATACGCAGTTCATGAGGGATGTCATGAATGAGGAAGTACGACTCTGCTCTCATTACCCAAATGAAAGGATCATCCTCGTGAAAAGCAGGGAGATCGACCTTACATGCAACGTTCCTATACTCCTCCCATGCACGTTCGGTGGCCACCAAAGGAGTGTGGTCCCCTTGTCGACGTTGCCCAGCCTCCATCTGCCCACTTGTAGACCTACCGTTGCCGGCGGTGACCGAAGAGAAGTGTGCGGCTTTATCGCCACCTGCTGAAGATGACGCATTATGGGTAAACGTCGATGGATCTTCTTCTTCACCCACCTTCTGTTTCTGCGAGTTTCTAGCCATCAAGGATAAGAATCCATCCTTCATCTCCGATTGTAGCAGACTTTGCGATTTCGCCAGCGTCTCTACACTGGCCATCAAGGTACTCATCTACGATCGAAGGTCCTTAAGTGTGGCATCGTGAGACTTCACCATTGCTTCTTGGGCCATCAGTGACGATTCTTGTCTCCTAAGAGACGCTTCTACAGCCGACACTCTAGCCTCCATTCGTGTTTGCATACAATCTCCACCTTCCTAAACTCTCAATGAAAGCACCAATTGATAGAGGTAACTGTAGAGATTGTATTATTTACGTATAAGGTAAGAGTTACAGCTATAGACCCTCCTGATGAATTATCCCAGGCCAATATACTAGACAATGATCAACCGATATCCCCCTCTGTTTTCCTATGTTCAGTCATATACAGCTGCCTCTACACAATATCTCTCTCTCCATAACAAACTCCCAACAGACTGCCTAACAGCCTGCCTATGTGGCCATGCTACTTTTCCCTATCTTACCCCTACGAATGTAGGTTTGGATGGGCTTAGGCTGATGCACTATGGGTTGGGATTGAGTCCTAACAGTGTCTATATTTACATCTTAGTTAAATGACCTATTATACAAACACTGAAAATGTACATTTCACCCTATTGGAAAACCATCAAAAGATAGGTGATTATGAGGAAGTGTGCATGCATTGACAACATACAGGCTTATGGACACTCAAGAAATATGCATTATACTTTATAGGACATTTGCACATTCTTGGAATAATAATCTTTCCTACCATTGCCTAGTCTAATCTTTGAGTTTTAACATCAATCTTTTGTTGTTATTGATATATTAATAGTATGAAGTTCATCGTTAGTTGAGACTTACATGAGTAAATGTTATTACAGTGTTCAACATATTGTGTAATAAAACCTATTGTGCATCTTGTCTTAAAAATTAAGTTGAAATGCTTAAGTTGCTTGGTTATGTTAATCAACTTTTTATTTTACAGAGCAGACATTTTAATACGGTAGGAAATTTTGTCTTTGTATTTTTAAAGGTCTCTGAAGTCATCCTACAGGAAGGCCAGAACTTTGATTTCTCGGTGATAATGCAGTTGGTGGCTATCTTGTCCAATAGGGCAATTGATGGGCTTAAGGGATTTATGGGCATTGTATGTCTTGATATCTCCTTGTAAACTTTTCCGTCCTTGAAGCTTGCTTGTAAACAAAAGTCTGATCACAATGCTTTTACTGAAAAGAATATAAGATTCATTTAGAGATGACTTATTGTTATGCCCATCTAAGATGCTTATTCAACTTTAGGTATGTAGATCAGTTGCAGACGTTATTGGTTCGTATTCCAAGTGGATGCCTATCATTCAAAGTGATGCCAGGCCCTTATTGTAAGTGTGCTTTATGATTAAATTATATGCAATTTCTATCCATAGTGAACAAATTAGCTTCATGATCACTGATCTGTTTCCTTGGCTCCATAGATCTCCACAACCACCATTTCATTTTTTGGCTAGCTTATTGATATGTGTTTTTGTATAGGACCTAGTCATAGGATGACTCATAGGGAAATCCTCTTTTCTTTTGCCAGAGTTCTTCCCCTTTTAGGCCCTATGGTTGCTGTTTAGAAAACTCGTCTTTAACAAGTTTTTTGTTAGCTATTTTACGAAAAATTCTGACTGCATTCTTATTCACTGTAATGCCCTCTAATGCTCAATGGTTTAAGAGTTTTTAGGAAGTAAAATGGAATAGGGATTTGCTAACTTATTTTCCTATTAAAATAGACTTACAAAAATAATAAAATTCCTAGACAAGATGATTATGGCCTCAGTAAGAGAATCACTGCAATTACTTCCTAATGAAGTTTATCTTCTTGTATTTTTTCTTTCTTAAGAATGCATATTGCATATCATTACTTGCCCTTTGCCAAAGAGCTTGTCCTCAAGCTCGAACTTATGAATCCTAGCCCTCTTTCATCCTCTTCTTCGGATTTTATCAATTCTACCCAAAACAACTTCTTACATTTATGTCACTGATAGAATCTTCATTATAATTGAAGCAAAGCCCCTTTGCCCTTCGTTCCTCCATCCCTGCCTTAGTTAACTTTTTAAAACAAGCATATTTATGCTCCCTATACTGAATGCTGCCTCAGAGTTTTCCTTCTCTGCAGTTGTCCCTCCGGTGGTTGTTTTTGAATTGCTCCCAACAGGTGTTGCTTTAGGGTTCCTTCCTAAAACAATTAGGCTTCTCAGTTCTAATCATAAATGCGGGCTAGATTCATAGTAGCTGATAGGTAAACCTTAGAGATTGTATTATTTACGTATAAGTTGTAAGTACAACAGTAGTTCCCTCCTGGAAAATATTCCCAGGCCTATACAGAATATCAAGATGACAAATCAATGAATGAATTCCCCTC
>JAOTAZ010000007.1:14192136-14222232 GCA_025629785.1 Erythroxylum oxycarpum | reverse complement strand
ATAGAGGGAATGCGTTGATCCAATAAGTGCTTCAAGCTCTTATGGTCCGTATAGACCTTGAAGTGTCTTCCTACAAGAAAATGCTTCCAATGTTGGATGGCCATTACCACTGCCATAACCTCCTTCTCATAGACTGATTTAGAAAATGTGAACTCAGCCAAAGCTTTACTAAAATAAGCTAGAGGGCGTCTTTCTTGAACTAACACAGCACCCACTCCCCTACCTGATGCATCACATTCAATGGAGAATTCCTTAGAAAAATTGGGCAGTGCAAGAACAGGGGAAGTAGTCACCCTTTGCTTTAACTCATCAAAGGCTACTTAGGACTCCTTATTCCAATTGAAACCATCCTTCTTGGTGAGCTCAGTGAGTGGTTTGGCAATTTTGCCATAATCCTTAACAAATTTCCGATAGTATCCGGTTAAACCAAGAAATCCTCGTACTCCCTTCACATCCTTAGGAATAGGCCAATCTATAATACTTTGGATCTTTGAAGGATCCATAGCTACCCCTTCACTAGAGATAGTATGGCCTAAATGTTGACCAAAAGAGCACTTTTTTTTATTCGCCAACAGCTGATTATCAAGTAACAATTGCAGGACACAAGCCACATGTTCCAAATGCTGCTCCCAACTAGGGCTATAGACCAAAATGTCGTCGAAAAACACCAAGACAAACTTCCTTAACCAAGGTTTAAAGATTGAATTCATGGTGGACTGAAAAGTAGCCGGCGCATTCATGAGGCCGAAAGGCATCACAAGGAACTCATAATGTCCCTCATGAGTTCGGAACCCCGTCTTATAAATGTCCTCCTCCCGGATTCTTATTTGATGAAACCCCGACCGTAAATCAACCTTGGAAAAGTACTTTGCTTTGTATAATTCCTCCATCAACTCATCCACTATAGGAATTGGAAACTTGTCGGGTATTGTGAGCTTATTTAAAGCTCGGTAGTCGATGCACATACTCCAAGAGTCATCTTTCTTTTTGACAAGAATGACCGGACTTGAGAATGGGCTGATGCTATGTCGGATAACACCCATTTCCAATAGATTCCGAATCTGTTTCTCAATTTCATCCTTGTGGTGGTGTGCATGCCGATAGGGACGAATACTCATAGTGCTGCCCCTTCCTTTAAATTGATAGCATGATCATGAGCTCTTCTAGGTGGGAGGCCCCTCGGTTCCTGAAAAACTGCCCCAAATCTGAGCAAAACAGTCTGCAACTCCCTTGATTGATCTTTCCTCAAGGTTCCCATCTCTTTAGATAAGGATCCTGCAACTCCCTTGATTGATCTTTCCTCAAGGTTCCCATCTCTTTAGATAAGGATCCTCCAACTGTCATCGACCAGAACAGCCCCTCCACTTCCATTTTCTGGTGTTTAAGAATCTGTTGTACAACATGAGGAGAAGAAGCTTGCATGTTAACTCCCTGTAGAGTGAACTCCGTTCTCTTCCGATCAAAGGTCATGTACATTTCCTTCCAATCGACCTTCACCACTCCTAACGTTTCCATCCAAGCCACCCCTAAGATCAAATCTGGACCACCCGAATCAAACACATAAGCCCTCACAATGAACTCTTCCCCATTCAGCTCTAATTTAATCTCATTACAAATTCCTTGAGAAAAAGATTGATGTCCATCACCCAAACGAACTCCAAATGTCCTAGTAGGTGTGATGTCGAGTCCCAAAGATTTAGCCAACCTGTTGGAGACGAAATTGTGGCTAGCTCCACTGTCGACCAGAATAACAATCGGCATTTCCATAAGCTTACCAATTAAAACCATGGACTTCGTTGATGAAGATTTCTCCTTCTCCAGCTCACTGAACTCCATCGAGTTGCAAACCAACTCCCATTCCTCCTGCTGCCCTTCGCCCTTAGCCTTCTCATTGTTATTCAACTCCACATCCGATTCCTCGCCCTACCACACAATTAATCTAAACGCCTTATCTGGGCATACATGGAGCGGACCATAAGTTTGTCCGCACTCAAAACATAGCCCCTTGGCCTTCCTCTTCATGAGATGATCGTAAGACAAATTTGTTGTCGCCTTCAACCTTGCATTTCCAAGTCAGTGGCCCTCAGAAGTAGGACTCCTCTGCTGGTTGAGTGGCTCTTTCATGTCAATTTTATTCGAACCCCCTGCATGAAATGGCTGAGCTGGCCTAAACTTATTATGGTTACCTGGTCGGGGCCCCACGTTTGAATGGATGCTTTCGAGCTTTCTCCTTCCTTCCCCTGTCCGAAGTAGACCTTCACCCACTAACTCCCTTTCAACCTTCCTTACTACTGAGAGAAGCCGAGCTCGGGTGGTTGGATCATGGGTTCTAACCCTGTTCCTGATTTCTTCTCGTAGTCCCCCTAGAAAGCAGCTCATATACCACTCTTTCGGGAAGTGGCCGATTTGTGACGCCACCCTTTTGAAGTCATCGATAGAGTCATCGACTGAACCCTTCTGTGCGATTGATTTTAATTGCTCAATCGGGTCGCCCTCATCCCTACCTCCATATCGATCAAACAAAGAACGCTTAAACCTTTCCCAAGTCATACATGGGCCTAACTCCCGTAAATTCGAGAACCAGTAGAGCGTCGACCCCTCCATGCATATTTGAACCATAGGTATGCAAAGCTCAGGAGGTATGACATGAACCAGAAAATAGGACTCAGCTCTCGTGACCCAAGCAAATGGGTTGACCCCGTGAAAGGCTGGAAGATTGAACTGACAGGCGACATTCCGGTACTCCTCCCACGCACGTTCGGTGGCTTCCCGAGGATCGTTGTCATCAGACCGACGATGCCCGGCTCCCGTCTGACCACCGGTGTGCTTGTCGTAGCCGGCAGTGACTGCAAATGACTGTGTGGGTTTATCGCCTTGCTGAAGATGACGCGTTGTGAGTGAATGCCGAAGGTTCATCTTCTTCACTCACCTTTTGTTTTTGCGAATGCCTAGCCATCAAAGCTTGAAACCCATCCTTCATCTTCAACTAAAGCAGACCTTGTGATTTGACCAGCGTCTCCACACTGGCCATCAAAGAGCTCAGCTGCGATCGAAGGTCTTTCAAAGTGTTGTCATGCGATTTAACCATCCCTTCTTGAGCTGAAGGGACGATTGTTGCCTCCAGGGAGAAGCCTCCAATGCGGTTACTCTAGCTTCCATTCGGGTGTGTATACAATCTCTAACACCACTTGGTCTCTCAATGAAAGCACCAATTGATAGGTAGACCTTAGAGATTGTATTATTTACGTATAAGTTGTAAGTACAGCAGTAGTTCCCTCCTGGAAAATATTCCCAGGCCTATACAGAATATCAAGATGACAAATCAATGAATGAATTCCCCTCTCCCCTCTGTTTCAGCTATATCCCTCTGCTGTTTACAATCTCTCTATAACTAACTCACGAAAACATGCATAACCACCTGCCTAAGTGGCAGCAGTGGTCCCTTTCCCCATCTTGCCCCTACGGGTGTAGGTTTGGATGGGCTTGGGCTGAACTATGTTTTGAGGCCGAATGCTAACAGTAGCTCCTAAGATATTCGATTGCTGCAATTCTACTTCCAGTCACAGCCCTTTGATAATACCAGCAGTGAATAGGTTGATTTTTTGCTTTGTAGTGAGCCCTGTGGTTCAGGCCAGCAATGATTGGAACTCCTTTTGATAATCTTCCACCGTTCCTATCTGCTTTAGGTTGGCTAATTCACCTAGGGGGTTGAGGCTTATAGGAGGACCAAACTTCAGGTGGCGTTGCTTCACAAATGTTCCCCAATCCATACGTGCCTCCTGTTGCTTCACCTTGTGAAACCACTGTTGTACCTTCCCATTAAGATGGAATGCTGCCAGCCCTAACTCCCTTTTAGGCTTTTGATAATTTTCAAAGAATAGTTCGCACTTATGGATCCAAATCAATGGATCGTTTGTACCATCATATGAAGGAAATTTTAATTTAGCCCAATGCTTTTTTCCTCCCTTTGGTCTCTACATGCACAACTATTGTTGCCCACCTCATCGTTCTTACTTTGCCCTTTCAACTCTCACAAAATCTCCTCTATCTACGAGTTCAAGAAATTTTTGTTGGACTGCTGGCAGTCCTTCACCATAGACAGCCTTGGCTTGATGTTTCTCATGAACACTTCCACTTGGCTTGACAAGTCTATAGAGTTGTCCACGACGTCAAACTCTGATACTGAATTGGTATGTGTTTTTGTTGTAGGATCTAGTCATCGGATGACATAAGGGACAACTCACTGGAAATCCACTTTTCCTTTAGTGCTTCCCCTTTCTAGGTCTTGTGGTTGCTGTTTAGAAAACTCGTCTTTGACAAACTTTTTGTCAACTGTTTGTATGAAAAATTCTGACAGTTTTCTAATTCAACGTAATGTCCATTAAATAGACTAAATACATTTTAATAAGTGAAATAGAATAAGGATTTGCAAACTTATTCTCCTGATAAAAATAGACTTACGAAAATAATATACTTTCTAAATAAGATGACTACTGTCTAAATAAGATAAGCACTACAATTACTTCCTAATCAAGCTGATCTTCTTGTATATTTAATTTCCTAAGAATGCATCTTGCATGTCACTCTTTTGGAGGATAGTTTCTATATGCATCATTTCTTTGTCATTCATATATCCTTTTGTCCAGTTTGTGCTGATTTGCTGCTTTCAGATTGTTTCTTGCTGCTGGTATCTCAGAGCCCCAGTCATCCAGTGCTTGTGCCTCTGCATTGCGTAAATTTTGTGAAGATGCTCCTCCAGTTATCTATGATCCTTCAAATCTGGAAATTTTGATGTGGATAGGAGAGGTCAACATGTTTGCTGAGCACCTATTATTTCCCTCTTCCTCTTGATTTTTCTTTATCCATTCATTTTATTGGACTGAAAGCAGTGCGCAATTCTTTTTTTGTGTTCACCTTTCAAGTGCACCATATCCAAGATTTTAGCTGAACTAGTCTGGTTGATTGAACTCAAATTCTGAGAACTGGTTAGACCTACTTTTAGTCAATTGCAAATGTTGTAGAACTGTCCAGGAACTAGGATAACTTAATTTAAAATTGGGCAAGAAATAGCCATTTACTCCTGGGCAAGGGTAGAGAAATTTAATGAGACCTATTATCAGTTGACAATTAGCGACCAAATTTTAAAACCTCAATCTACCTTTCTGGAGATGAATATTTAGTTATTTAGCAAACATGCAGACGCCTTCATAAACAAGTTTGATGCAGAATTAATGTACTTCCTTAATATGAAAGGTCAATTTATTGAATGAAACTAAATTATCAAAATCGGAGATGAAGTTACAATGAGGGATTTAAGTGAGACGTTGATGGAGTTATGGTTGAGTGACTTATATACTGCACATACAAAAAGCATGTGTATATGAATTTAAATATCAGTCAAGAACATATACAAATGAATATGTTTTATGTTCGATGACCACTAGCTAATTTCTGTATATGTTTATTCATTCTTCATGTCTGCCTGAAGTTCATTTTTATCATGTATATCATATCCACAACCAATTTACTTGCTTTGTCTCTTCATTATTGTTATACATATTGCGTATTTGTTATATGGAGGGTACAAAATTTCATACTTGGCACATGTTATATTGTTGTGTATAGCAATATGTTACATATGACTTTGTTACGGGTTATATTCTTGCATAATTTGTCTGACGAAAAAGATAACCTCTTACATATTTTGTGGAACTTTTGACCCTTGACACATACCATATTGTTGTGTATAGCAATATGTTACATGTGACTTTGTTATGGGTTATATTCTTGCATAGTTTGTCTAACGGAAAAGATAACCTCTTACATATTTTGTGGAACTTTTGACCCTTTCCCTTTTCCTCTTTGAAGGACCTAGTTAGTTGAGAAAACATCTTTTAAATGGAAATATGAAAATTGTCATTGTTGGGAGAAACTTACTGATCCTACCTTTCAATAGGATAGTGTTAGTCCAATTTCTTCTGTCACGATGAATTTGTAGTCAATAATTCCATGCATCTTTGACATTTCGGTTTTCACTAGGTAAGTAAGTAGTGGCTTTGCTAGCTTTGACTGGAATTAAGATTATGTAACTTATACTTCCAAGTCCTTTCTTTGTAAACTACACCATATTTGGATTCCTCAATGTTGGGCCTTTCAGACTTTTGTCTGCAGCATCCATCGTATATGAGAAAGACCGATCCCAGAATTTGGTTTCTACAAATCTTGATCAATATTTGGTGTTGTAGCTGATATTTACCATACATCAAGAGAAAAGAAAAGGGAAAAGACAATTCTTATTAAAGCAGCTGTTTTTTTTGGGGTTTCAATTAGAGTACTTTTCACACTTTTGATTTAATTATTGCATATAAAACGGAACTATCTAGTTTTCAGTGGGAATGGATGCGAAAGAATGCTGTTTGAACTTCTAACAAACATGTTTGGAGGGTAACTTTCATACAAGGGACACAATCTGCTATCTTTTGGGTCACTCAGGCTTTGACCATCGTCTTATATTATGGCCTCTTGCTACTTATGTGATCTTCCTCAAAATTTGCTGTGGTGGATTTTGTTTTTTTTAACTATATCTTGCAATAATATATTTTTGTTTTGTTTTGAAGAAAGTATCTTGCAATAAATGTATCTGTAACATACATCATATGCAAGGGGAGGTTGGCCTATGGCATAAGGTGGTTCTTGGATTTTAAGATGTCGATGTTTATCTTGTCCTTGTAGTTAAAATGATACTGCTTAACCTTGAAGTCTTGTCCCTCCCCAGTAAAAGAGGAGATTTTGTTGAAGAAAAAAAAAAGTCTTGTTCTGTCTTTGTAATGGCATCTTTGGGTCTTTGGCTTGCTTCAATGGTCATATTTGCAGGGTTTTACTTGCCCCTCTATCTCTCCCTCTCATACTTCCTTCTTGTAAAATTACAGGCTCTAGAAAAGAGGCAAACAACTTTGGAAGATGAGGAAGAAGTGTTTAGTGCTGTTAGCATGGTCCTGGGATCTCTTCCAAACAAAGAAATACAGAACAATTTGTTGGGCAGATTGCTTTCTTCTAGCTACGATGCTATTGGAAAACTTGTAAGACCTTATATCTATTTGGCATGTCTTGCACATAATTTGTATACCTTTCTGCCATGTCCTTGTACTTGTGTCATTTTTAACTCACTCATTCTGACAACTTTACTAGTGTGTTTTAATTTCATGTTTATTATTATATGTAAACTTTTCCCACTGATCTAAAAATGTTTTTTCCTTTTTCATCATGAGTATTAGCTCTCGCAGCTTATTTAAATCTGAAACCAGTTGCTATTTTACCCAGTTGGGCAAGTAAAGTGAATTTTACTTAAATGTTCCTGTTAGCTTTCATGTATTCTGCAGATCAGTTCACTTTTGGAACTTTTTGTTGGCAATTTGAAATATATACATGTTTTGATTACTAGTCAATCTACAGATACAGCCCTCTAGCCTGCGGCTATCCTTTCATACATTTGTGCTATTTGCTTCATATGTGTCATATGTGAGTTAAATTTTCAAGTATCTCCTGTTTGGTATAGATTCATCATTGGATGAGTACTCTTTATGATCTGCTGGTACTTTGCGTAATTGCATCAGTGAGCTTGTCAACGCTTACTCTTTGTTAGCCATAGAATGGAAACATTGATTGATATCATCTGTAAAAGCTTGCTCATTTCGAACTATTATTTGAAGACTAACAATTGTTCTTTTCTTCCTCCTGGTTTTTTTTTTAACTTAGCTTATGTTGTAGAAAATGGCATACTTTATTGCTTTGCCAAGTCATTTGAATTATGAAAAATAAAATTTAACTTATCTGTTTATACATCATTGCTCTGAATTGGAATTGATAGGTCTTTTTCATTTCAGATTGAAGTAGATAGCATCCATTCTTGTAGGCAAAGTCCAGCTACTTACACACAGCTTTTGAATTATGCTATAAAAGGACTGTACAGGTAGTATTGATACTGTTAATTTTGTTTCAGTTATGTTTCTTTCGTTGTGGGATGAGAATGAAGCTTGTCAACTTTGGTAATTGTTTCCCCTCTATTAGTTTACCAAAAATATTGGAAGCATTTCTGGGGCGTTATGATTAGTATGGAATTATAGTTGGTGTGAAACCATGAAAAATATTTAGGTTACAGCTCCATGTTAGGCTCTCTCATTTGCAACTGATATTGTTGGTGATCACATAGAAGACTAATATACTCAGCTTAAACCTAAAAGGATTTAGTTGGTACCACAATGAAATAATAGGAATGAGAACAGTACAAAATTCCTAGACCTTGTCTCATACCCAACCTGCATTTGGTACACCATTCCACTGTTTGTTTCATCAATAATCTTCTAAAATAAAATTGAGTTTTATCTGCTGAAAAAAAGTGGACCTATGTGTTCTTCCTTTTCCAATTTCAATTTATTCTGAGTAATTCATTTTTTGGTACATCAGAAAGCAAGCTGAGTATATTTCTGAGAGCACATAAGCTGAGGGAGAGTCATTAACAGTTGGTTTTACCCTCTCCTCTTACATTATTGGTGAATACAGACTGCTTGATATGAGCACGTGTTCCTCCCTACCAATTGTGTCATATGGTCTTCTGCTTCTAATCTCTATCTAATTTACAGGATGGGGACTGTATTTGCTCATCTTGCAACAAATATACCTAGTGGTCCTTCTGCTGATGATCCTATATTTGGACTGTTGAGGATTTTCTGGCCCATACTAGAGAAACTTTTGAGGTCTGAACATATGGAGAACAATAACTTGTCTACAGCATCTTGCCGTGCTCTTTCATTAGCAATTCATTCTTCTGGTAATGGGAGAGAATTTCTTTTCTTTGAATTACTGCTGTTCTTTCCAATCCACATAGTTGATATGCCATTTGGTGCAGCAAGATTAATTACATATTCCACAACTGAAAGTTACTTGTTACAGGGCAGCACTTTGTTATGCTACTCCCCAATATACTGGACTGCCTATCGAATAATTTTTTGTCATTTCAAAGTCACGACTGCTACATCAGGACAGGTAAGGTGTTTGGATCATGTATTATTTCAAATTTTTTATGTTTGATCATCTTTCCTTTTTATAACTTTTCCATCTGATGAGAGTTTTGTAGTAGTTGAAAACAAATTTACCAATATATCCAGCACTTACTACTTGTGTATAAAAACCGTGTAATTTGTAGGCTATAGGCCACATTATTTCCTGCTTCTACACTTACTCTTTTGTTTTTCATCAAATGAAAAATGCATCCTCAGCTTCAGTTGTAATCGAAGAATTTGGTCAGCGGGAGGAGTATGGGCTATTGTTTATTACAACTTTTGAACGGTTTACACAAGCAGCATCAATCAAGGCTCTTAACTCTTCATACATATGTGATCAGGAGCCTGATTTGGTTGAGGCATATACAAATTTTGCATCCACATTTATTCGTGGCTCTGGCAAGGTTTAGTATTCAAATTGCTTATAATCTCAGTCTTTTGGTCTCTGTTGCATCTCTTAATTTTGAGTACAGATTTTAGATGATTGGTTTTTCCCTCCATTTCTTAGCACCTTCTTGTTTAAGGAATCCAATTTGGATGATGTCTCTAGCTATATGAATATCCAGGAAGTATTAGCTGCATCAGGTTCACTTCTCGAAGCATCGTTTCAAAAAGCAGCTATATGCTGCACTGCTATGCATCGTGGAGCTGCATTAGCAGCAATGTCATATTTGTCATGTAAGTATAACACAATACTGCATCCTTCGGCATGACTTTTGGGTTGTACTATGTCAAATACAATTTTGAATTTGTATTTTGTGGTCATTGCTATTTGTTCTTATAGAAACCAATGTGTAGTCAAGGGTCTGGTAATTGGATTCAAGGCATTTCCATTTCATCAAGTTACTATTCAACCATTCTTAGATAATGTGACTTATTTTATTGATTGAATTTCAGCCTTTGATTATGTTATTATATATTTAAAAGAATGGTGTTCTTACCTTGTTTAAGATTCTTTTTACTTATCTAATTTGGTTATGTTTTCGTCTAAGGTAGCCATATGAATGCACTTTTTTTATTAACTTTTCACTCTTAATTTGTTTTATCTTCAGGTTTCTTGGAAGTGGGTTTAACATCATTTTTGGATTCACTTAGTTGCATTCGTGAAGGATCATTCAGTGCCATAGTAATTCAGGTCATATCTCACAATGGTGAGGGACTTGTATCGAATATGGTGTATGCTTTGCTTGGTGTTTCAGCAATGTCACGGGTAAATACAAAAACAGACCATTCATATTTGATGAATATAATGATGTACATGGTCAAACTTTTTAGTTAAGCACATGAATTCTTAGTGTTTTGAATTGCGTTTCATCCAAAAAACTTATGGACTATGCTTTGTGATAACTTGTGGATTAGTGTTAGACTGTGCAAAATTTGAGTCTTTTGTGTCTTCTAGCTGTTGACGTTATTAAATTTGTGGTTAAGGAACTGAATCTTTAATCGAAAATGTTTGAGATGTCAGAAATTAAGCAGAAAGTGTATTCCCTTGTGTGTTTTTGTTACAGCACTACTAGCTATATATATATACACACAAAAACCTAGTATCCAAATCTGGTAGATACCCATAAATCATGGAGTATCTTACAAGATTCTTAGTCAATCCTATCAGAATCTTGACCAATAATATCCCAACTTAAGGATACAATCTGTTACAATATATTTTCCTAAAATAGTCTCCTAACTATACGGTTTTTCCACACTCCCCCTCAAGCTGGTAAATAGGTATTCTCCATTCCTAGCTTGGATACAATAGTCTGAAAAACTGAGCTGCTTAACCCTTTGGTAAGAATATCAACAAGTTGACCATCTATAGACAGGAGTACAAATCAGTCCACTCTCCAGCTTCTGCTTGATAAAGTGCCTGTCGATTTCGATGTGCTTGGTTCGGTCATGTTGTACTGGATTGTGAGCTATACTTATTGCAGACTTGTTGCAATAGAGTCTCATAGGACTGTCTCATTTAATCTTCAAGTCTTCAAGGATGATCTTCAACCAAAGCAGTTCACATACATCTTGAGCCATTGCTCGAAATTCGGCTTCTGCACTTAACCAAGCTACCACTCCTTGTTTTTTAATTCTCCATGTCACATGGTTTCTGTTAGAACTCTAGCTGAATATACTAGAGTTTTGCTATATTGATGATTGATAATAGAGGAAGTATACAAGTATTACAAGGTGATTCACTAGAACACCTTCTAACCAGAGCTAAAGAAGCTCCTCAGGGAGAATAATTTCTCTCTGTCACAATAGTCTCTTTCCTTCTATTTTCCAGAATGATTCTTTTCTCTCTCTGCCTCACTACTTAGCTACCCACCCGTACATTCTGTTATTCCCCAACCTTGTACCACATTCCTAACTAACTTGTGCATCATTGCCCACAACCCCCTCTCTCTTTCTCCTTGAGTATACTCGCCCTAAGCTCGGTTTGTTGGTATTGATCCTAACATTGCCCCCTTCTTGAAGAGTAGCCTTGTCTCCAAGGCTGAAATGAGGAAATTGACTCCGGATAACAAAGTCATCTTCCCAAGTAGCATTCTCCATCGGTTTTCCCTTCCAATGAATCAACCATTGCGTGGTTGACTGTCCATCCTTAGAAATCACCCTTCTGGCCAGTGCAGTTTCTAGTTCTACCTCGTCCTCTAGTTCCACTTCCATTCCTTCAGGTAAAGCCTCCTCAACCGTGTAGTGTCCCACAGCTTTTTTTAGTTGAGACACATGAAAAACAGGGTGAACTCGAGAGTGCAGAGGGAGTTTAAGCTTATAAGCAACAGCCCCCAATTTCTCCAAAACTTGGGAAGGACCAAAGTATCTTGCCGCTAATTTTTGGTTAATTCTTCAGGCCATTGTTAGTTGCTTGTGGGGGCGGAGCTTAAGAAAAACCCATTCGCCCACTTGGAAAGATATGGGTTGTCTCTTCCTATTAGCATACTTCCTCATCTGCTCTTAAGCTCTGTGAAGATTGTATTTGAGTTGTGTCAAAGCCTCATCTCTATCCACCAGCTCCCTAGCCACTGCCTCTACCTTAGTTTCGCCTTGCACAAACCGAACTATGGTAGGAGGTTTTCTGCCATATACTAATTCGAAAGGAGTTGAACCCGTAGACACATGATAGGTAGTGTTGTACCATAATTCAGCCCATGACACCCAAGAAGACCAATGTTTAGGTTGTTCAGAAGCAAAACACCTCAAATAAGTCTCTAGGCATCGGTTAAGTACCTCAGTTTGCCCATCCGTCTCTGGATGATAGGAGGAGCTCATTTTTAACATAGTGCCATGTAGTCGAAACAGTTCCCTCCAAAAGTAGCTTACAAATAAGGGATCCCGATCACTTATGATGGATAAGGGGACTCCCTCACGAATATTTCAGCCACACTTTTGGCAGTATATGGGTGCTTCAATAAAATAAAATGACCATATTTTGACAACTGATCAACCACCACCAGTATTGCCTCATATCCTTTAGACCTCGAAAGTCCCATGATGAAATCCATCGATGTATCTTCCCAAATCTGATGGGGAATAGGAAGGGGCTGCAACAGACCCCAGGAGAGGTAGCGGCATACTTCTTCCGTTGACAAATGTCACAAGACTTAACAAAGTCTTGAATGGATTTTTTCATACCAATCCAATAGAGATTGCTAGCAATCCTTCGGTATGTGCGTAGAAAACCTGAATGGCCTCCTATAGGTGAAGGGTGGAATTCATTAAGGAGTAAGGGAATGAAGGTGGATTGAGCTGAAATCACTAGCCTTCCCTTATGTAGGAGAACTCCTTGGTGCCACTGAAACCCTCTCCTTGCATCTGGATTTTGCTGTAATGCCTTGATAATATCACTCAAAATAGGATCTCTGTCTACCTATTGCTGCAGGATTTTACCATCAACCCATAGTGGTAAGAATTCATATGCTTCAATTCGCCCTCTTCATGAATTCGAGACAAAGCATCAGCAGCTTTGTTTTCGAGTCCTGGCTTATAAATGACTTCAAAATGATACCCGAGCAACTTAGCCATCCAGCATTGCTGGTCAGTTGTGGATACCCTTTGTTGCAGTAAATGGCGGAGACTTTTTTGGTCGGAATATACCACAAATGGTCTACCCAACAAATAATGCCTCCAATGATGTACTGCCAATACCAATGCCATTAACTCTTTCTCATAAGCCGATTTAGATAAATTGCCTTCGGATAGAGCCTTACTGAAGTATGCAATAGGTCTTCTATTCTACATTAATACAACCCCTACTCCTTTGCCCGAAGCATCACACTCCACTTCGAAGGGTTGGTCAAATTGAGGAAGAGCCAATACTGGAGATGTCGTCAAAGCCTTCTTCAAGTTTTCAAAGGACTCCAAGACTGCCATATTCCAATGAAAGCCATCCTTCTTTGTTAATTCAGTAAGAGGTTTGGCTATTTTACCGTAGTTCATAATAAACTTCCGATAATGTCCTATCAAATCGAGGAATCCTCTCGCCCCTTTCACATTCCGAAGAATTGGCCAATTCACTACACTTGAAACCTTAGCTGGATCCACCGCTACTCCCTGTTCCGAAATAACATGACCCAAATAGGCTACGGACCTCTTGCCAAAACTGCGCTTCTGTTGGTTAACTACAAATTGATTGGCTTTTAAGACCTCCAAGACAGTTGTCAAGTGTAATAGATGGGTGTCCCAATCTGCACTGTATATAAGAATATCGTTAAAAAAAACCAACACAAACCTCCTGAGGAAGGATCTGAAAATATCATTCATAGCGGACTGGAATGTTGCTGGTGCGTTGGTTAATCCGAATGACATCACGAGGAATTCATAGTGACCATTGTGTGTTCGGAAGGCCGTTTTAGGAATGTTCTCTCTCTTGACCCTAATTAGACTTGAGGTCCAATTTAGAAAAGACTCCTACACCATTAAGCTCATCTAATAACTCTTCTACCACCGGAATAGGGTACTTTTCAAGAACGGTTACCTTGTTTAGTGCCCTATAATCGACAAACATTCTCCATGTATTATCCTTTTTCTTGACTAAGATAACCGAACTGGAATAGGCACTAGAACTGGGACGAATAATCCCCATCTTCAGCATCTGTTGCACCAGTCACTCAATCTCATCTTTGTGATGATGAGGGTACTTATAGGGTCGTACGCTAATAGGCCCTTGTCCTTGTTGCAAGACGATAGCATGTGAATGATTCCTTTCGGGAGGTAGCCCCGGCACCTCTTGAAAAACCTCTGGAAATTTATTCAACACCAATTTCAGCTCTCTCTCTTCTTTACTGGTAAGTTGACTTTGTTGTCCCTCCCTTATATCTACTCCTTCCAAGGATAGTAAACTCCCACTCAAAATAGCAAGGAGACCATGCAAGCACACTGAATCTTCATGGTACTCATTGCCTCTCCTCGGTGTAAGCTGAAGCCCTGCATTCCCACTAAGTTGCACTTTCCGCCCCTAATGTTGGAATTGCATGGTCATCTCCTTCCAGTCAACCATGACCTTTCCTAAGGTTTGCAACCAAGCCACCCCTAATATCACATCCATTCCTCCCAAGTCCAAGACATAAGCATCAATTTTTCACTCCATTTCTCCCATCCGAATAGGCACTCCAATACACCTTCCTTTAGTAGCCACCTTATGGCCATCCCCCAATCTGATTCCCAAGGTTCTACTCATCCCTATATGTAGCCCAAGACCACTGGCTAACTCTGGTGAAATGAAGTTGTGGTTGGCCCCGCTATCAAATAGGACCACAATAGGAACTCCCTGTAATTTCCCTTTCAATCTCATAGTTTTCGTTTCAGGTATCACTGTCTCCTTCACACCGAAGACTTTCGGTTTCAGCCTCCAGTGTGATGATTTCTCCATACTCAATCAGCGTTTCATTGTCATCCAGAATCAAGAGTCTTAGTTGTTTTTCGGCGCACTGGTGAAGAGGGTGAAATCTCTCCCCACATCTGAAGCAAAGGCCCTTGGCCTTTTGGTCCATGAGCTCGTGATAGGAGAGATGTCGCGACCCCTTATTTTTTTCAGTCAAACCCCTTTGGTCATCGTCCAGTCGTCTGGTAAGGGTCGCGAGGTTGGAAACTCCTCGGTTCTGTGCATGGAAGTTGGGTTGTGACCCGTATGTCTCCCGGATTCTTCCCAACCCATACCTGTCTACCCCCTTCCCGCGACCCATCAGGTGTGGGTGCTCCATGTCCCTGCGGTTCGAGCTGACTCGCAAGCTACCCCTAAAAGAACTCCCTCGATGTGGTGTCCAGACGCGTACTCAAGAGCTGGAGTGTTCGGTTCCTCCACCATCGCTGATAACTTCTTCCTCCACTGCCCTAGCAATCTTCATCAACTGGTATCGGTTCACTAGGCCAAATGTCCTCACCCGCTGGCGAATATCTGCCCTCAACCCACTCATGAAGTACCCCATATATTGCTCCTCTGGTAGTCGACCCACCTGCGTTGAAATGAATTCAAAGGCTTCTATGTACTCCTCCACCGAATCTGTCTGTCGCAAGTCTGATAGCTATTCAAATGGGTTGTCAAATTTCCTCCCTCCATAGCGCTCAATTAGAGCTCTCTTAAACTTCTCCCAATCCAAAAGTTCTTCCGTCTCCCGCAGTAGGTTGAACCAGTGTATAATTGAGCCTTCCATGCTCAGAAGAGCCAGCTTCATTTTAATTGGTTCTGAGGTATTATGAACCCCGAAATACACCTCTACCCTAGTGATCCACCTTACAGGATCTGACCCATTGAACATGGGCAATTCCACGTTGCAAACCGACATCCGATATCCCTCCATAGTGTCAAAGGAATGCCCCATTGGAGTTCGTTGTCGCCTTTCACCAGCCATAGCCTGCCCTCTCCATGAGGCCTCACCACTCCCCTGTCCTTCCTTTGGTCATTTTCCCATCATTTTGCTCATTTCCAACAACAAAGCTTGCTGCATTTCCCCCATAGCCATCTGCATGGATGATTGAATTTCCTCCACTCCAGCCTCCAGGTTTGCCATGCGGGATTCCAACACTTCTGCTCTATCGGACATCTTAGGTGGCATCAAGGTATGTTACTCTGAATATTTTAGTGTTTGTGAAAGTTCTCCAAAAGCTGATCCTCCCCTCTCGTATATCCGGCAGGTCGGACCAATGTTAGAACTCTAGCTGAATATACTAGAGTTTTGCTATATTGATGATTGATAATAGAGAAAGTATACGAGTATACAAGGTGATTCACTAGAACACCTTCTAACTAGAGTTGAAGAAGCTCCTCAGGGAGAATAATTTCTCTCTGTCACAATATTCTCTTTCCTTCTATTTTCCAGAATGATTCTTTTCTCTCTCTGCCCCACTACTTAGCTACCCACCCATACATTTTGTTACTCCCCATCCTTGTACCACATTCCTAACTAACTTGTGCATCATTGCCCACAGCCCCCTCTCTCTTTCTCCTTGAGTATACTCACCATATCCTAGGTTTGTTGGTATTGATCATAACAGTTTCCACTAAGGAAGTTGTAATATCCTAAAGTCGATCTTCTATCGACAATTGAATCAGCATAATCAGCATCAGTGTATGCTTCAAGTATCAATCTCCCGTTCCTTTTAAACAAAATACTTTTCCCCGGTGTTCCTTTGAGATAATGTAGTACTCTGCGAGCTGCTTGCAGATGAACTTTCTTTGGATTATGCATGAACTAACTAATCACACTTACAACATATGCTATATCTGGTCGTGTGTAAATGAGTTTTCCTACCAGGCGTTGATACATTTCTCTATCTACTACTGCATCCTCTTCTGCCTTTCCAAGCTTAAGATTCGGATTCATGGGAGTACATGTTGGTCGCATGTTGTATTGCCTGTTTCTTTGAGAAGATCTGTAACATACTTCTATTGAGAGAAAAAAATTCCCGTCCTAGAGTGAGCAACTTCAATCCCGAGAAAATACTTCAGCCTTCCCAATGCCTTGATCTCAAATTCCTTAGCCAAACATTGACTCAAAATTTCTATATATTTCATCTATTCTTTAACATACAATGATTAGTTAAACTGATGACCTCATCGTCAATAGAATTTTGAATTTGCAAGAGTAATTGGGCATCCTCACATAGCTACTCTTTATGATTATGGTTCAATAGTGGATCATTAGTGAGGTAATGGTCTTTAGAAACCCTTTTGGTAAATTTGAATGATCTTATACCACTGTAGATTATTGAAACCTGTCAATTTATATTATGTGATTTTAGACATAACAAGAATGACATCAGTCATAACCAAGTTTTTCTATTTGTTAGTCATGGAGACAAAATAGTCAAGCAAATCAAGAACAACCAGAAAAGATCAAATGCTAATCGAAAGTCAACAAAACTACAAACTATATCAAATATTGCTTTGGGATCTAAGAGGATCATTGATTTCGGTACTCCTGGGTAGAATCAACCAGTCGACGAGACTACCAACTCCTATGTAGACAAGCCAGTTAAGGTTTGATGCTTTTTAACCTGAAAACCATGGTCAAAATGGTCCATCAGTGAAAAAATGAGGAACAAGCTTTCCTCTTGAGGTACTAAGTAAACTAGACATATAGAAGTGGATTAAGGGAGAGGTGGCGCCAAAGAAGTTGACCGAAGGGCAAGGCGCCGTCACACACACTTCCATGCACCAATGCATGGGAGAAGATGCAGAACCTTCAGGTGGTGTGTGAGGCTCGCATGCAAGGCTTCTGGTGATCAGTCTTTGGGGAGAGGTGGTTTGACGAATGACGCTCCTAGTGGTGCCAACAGCGAGAGCAAATGGTAACTTGAGAAGGGTGACCCAGAAAAGAAAATTTCCAAACTTTTGCTCTTGGCTCTAATACCATGTTAAGATAGAATGGAGATGTTTTCACTAATTTGTTATACAGAAGTATATATATATATATATATATATATGCACACTAACTACTCAGTTATTATTTAAGGAACTAAATGGGATCTCTATATTAAGCTATAGGGATATTGTAATAGCTAAATCTACAGTGATACAATACAATCTCTATCACTCTGTAATAACAATATATTCTAGTCTAATTAGTTATCGAAGTCGAATTCCTTCCAAGGAAAATGGAACAGGTAGATCTATAAGCTTTTTAAGCTGTTTATTTGTTGCATTTCTCTATGTACATAAGTTTTAGTTTTGGGAACTTGATATCTTATTATTAAATGCAGCTGCTAATTTAATCTTGTGAACAAAATTATAAGTTGGAATTTCATAATTATATGGTTTACTAGTTGATAGTTGTGGAGAGACTATAATCAGCACATGATGGTTTGTTCAAACTTGTGCTATTGCTTGAAGAATATTTCAAACAGAAGTAGAAGAAACTTATAGGATCATCTAAAGTCACGTGAAGACAATAGGTGAATTTTTCCCAATGTGGGACTAATTGATGATTGCTTCCTTGGTTC
This sequence comes from Erythroxylum oxycarpum, assembly GCA_025629785.1. Classification (NCBI taxonomy): domain Eukaryota; kingdom Viridiplantae; phylum Streptophyta; class Magnoliopsida; order Malpighiales; family Erythroxylaceae; genus Erythroxylum; species Erythroxylum oxycarpum. The sequence continues at coordinate 14,203,744 of JAOTAZ010000007.1, read as the reverse complement.
TTTGTCTGAATGTGCTCTAGCATGCATCTAATAGCAATGATTGTTCTTTTCTCCTGACAGGTTCACAAGTGTGCAACAATATTGCAACAATTGGCTGCAGTTTGCAGTTTGAGTGAAAGAAGCACGTTGAAGGCTATTCTTTCCTGGGAATCTTTGCATGGATGGCTGCAAGCAGCGGTCTCTCTCTCTCTCTCTCTCACACACACACACACACACACGCACGCACGCACACACACACACACACACATACACATTTTGTATGTGTATGTGGATGCAGGGTTGGTAAACTATTTAACTCGACGTTTGTGATTGGTTACTAGTGGATGAAACCAATCACTTATACCCATGAATCCCTATTGTTGCCATCCTCCATTTTGTATTAATTTGAGTCTGACTCAACAAATCTCATTAGAATGGTTGCACTCCCTTAATTTTGATTCTTTTAGGCAACTATCGATGCTCATTGGGATTTTAGGCTAGCTTATTGTGACATTTTTTTTTAAAAAAATTTAGACAACTAGCTCTTTGGTTGAGAAATTGGTGATTAATCAACTTATCATGGCTTCAGCAGGCTTGATTTTAAAGTACTAATCTGTATGAAGGAAACATAAAGATGTTTAGTTCCTAGAATCTGAAGTCTTCAATGACATCGTGTTTTGTTGATAAAGTTTCTTGATTCAATAACCAAGTCAAAACTGTGAAGTCTCTTTTATGGGTTCATTGAAATTTTGACTTCTTGGCTGTTGAGCAGCCTCTGAACCTGTTTTTAAGTCTGTATGATCACCATTTTAGATTTCAATTGAATCATTCTTCTGTATTCACAGCATTTTGGTAACTGGACTTGCAACAGGTGCAGACACTCCCTGTTGAGTACTTAAGGCAGGGAGAGGCTGAAGCTATAGTCCCTGTTTGGTTGGGGGCTCTTGTTGGTGCTGCTTCAGATTATCTCGAGAGCAAGAGATGCAATGGAAATGAGAACAATTTTGGGCATATGCAAGGGAAAGGAGGAAGAGTTTTAAAGCGTTTGGTTCGAGAATTTGCTGACAGTCACCGCACCATAGCAAACTTGACCTGATGCCATCATGGTATCTAATATTAAGCTGATCCGATGGCTTCAAGAATTGTGCTGTCGCAATAAGACGTGACATCCCCTAGTAAATGTTTGCCTGCTTCTTTAGGTATGTAAGTTCTGGGATCTCTACCAAAAGTCCCTTATTTAATACCAGCTAACCAACACCAAATTTGTACTCACCTTCACCAAATAAAAAATCCGATTCTTTGTAAAGTTCACCCTTATTGCAATTTTGCTAGTCGTTCTGAAATCAGAATAGGGACTTCCACCCAATTTAATAGACTAATCAATGATAGCTTTACCCGTACTCACTGGTGTGGTTTAACAATGAGCAGTGCTTTGACTACAGAAAGGAACAGCTTTTTAATCCTGTTGCTTACGCCCAATGTAATATTGAATTTATCTAATACAACCTTGTCCACGTCCAAAATTTACTAGAGATGGACTTGTTCCAAGTCAAATATATCTACAAGTTTCATGATCTCGAGTTGCACATTAATGAAGTCTGATTTCAACACTAAAAGATAGAAAAGGAATGATGCAGGGAGTAAGTCTACTTAGCTAAAACATGACCTAATCATAGACCAAAACTAATGTTCTAGCAATTTAGTTAAATGAACAGTTTACTGCTAATAATCTCCCTTGCTAGCATATTCTCACGTTCAGTGCTTGGCCGCCCACAATTGTAGTAAGTACCTCCGCAGATGCAATGCACATTCAGAAATGGTGTAGGGGTGATAAGCAACAAAAGGGAAAATTAATAAGTATATAGGTGGCTGAGAAAAACGGCTTGTAGACAATAGGTACCAAGGAACATATATGCATATAAAGATGGGAGTTCTAGGACACATATATGCATCAGTAAATCATGTGGCATCATATTCAACTATGATCACTATAGGTGGGAGTAGAGTATCCATGAAAAAGTTGGTATTTCTAATGATATCACGTAAAAGAAAAGGGATGAGTTAGGTAAAGCTACAACGAGGAAGTTGACCAAAGAAAGACTTTTTTTTTTTTTTGATACACAAGGAAAAGCAAAATTAAACTCTAGAATACATAACGCCGCCCGCATCGCGGCGGAGCAACTGTTGTATGGCGCAGCTCCGGAAGGTAATAGAGCCCTGGGCTGAGAGCGACAGCTAGATTGACCAAACGGTTTGCACACTGGTTCCCCTCCAGGTAGACGTGCTGGAGATGAATTGTCTACGAACGATGGAGTAGCTCTTGGATATCTGTCATCAAGAAAGAAACCCCATTAAGCACAAAAGTAGGAGCAGAGAGGATAGTAATCACTTCCAAAAAGTCAACTTAGCAATAACCCGGCGGTACCTCTTCTCCCAGGCCAAACGGAGGCCCGCATATATGTCCCAAAGCTCCGCCTCTAAGGGCGAACTCCAACCAAGACTTTGTTGAACCCCCCACGGCAGGCCGATGAAAGAAAGGCTTTAGAAGCCGAGGAGATTTTATAGAGAGCATTACAATTGAAATCTCAATAAAAGGAGTACTGTATATGATAACAATTGTGTTGTATTATATTATGAGTTGCACAATTATTGAAAAATCATAATATCCGCAGGGCAACCATACCTTTTCATCATCGGACTGTTTATGTTAAATTTGATAGCCAATTAACATATAAAATGTGATTATATTTAAAATGTGGCAAAAGAAACAAAAATTAAAAAAAAATGTAAAATTGGGTTATTTTAAAAACAGAAATAAATAACAAAATTAGAGAAGACGGCGACGGCGTGTTGGTTAACTTGACAGCAGCAACATCCAATTCAATAAATATTCCGTCTCCTTCGTCTTCTCCTTATGTTTCTCTTGTCTCTCTCATTCATGGAGGAGGAGCAGTGTAAGTAAAGTAGTTTTCTTTTGTTTTTTAGATTTTCATTCCTTTCTTTTTCATTATTTCATCCGTCCGGAGTCTCAATTGGGTTTTCCCATTCAAATGTAACAACAATTGTAACTGATGCAACCCAATGCAATCAATTCAAATCCCTTTTGCTCATCCTTTTTAGAATGCAACGTCGCGTCCTTCTTTTTGTTTAGAGATCAAAACCTAACCAGAGAAGCGCATCATCCGTTTAACTGATACCTGCGTGCGAATTCATTCTTGTGTTGCGGCCACCGGCGACCAATACCCTAAGGTTAGGTTTTTTTTTTTTTGGGCGATATTGTTTCCTCTTTCTTTCATTCCACTTCTGCAACTTCGAATGGTGTTGCTTGCTTACCGCAAATTTTACTCATCGATGTCTCTTTTACTCTCTGAAAAAGGCAGTGGACAGCCAATTTGGTTTGGTGGGCTTTTCAAAATGGTCGAGTTGGTTCCAGTATACTTCATCATCATTGCTTTCTTTTGCACCGCTGGAGCTATTGCTTTGGCCATTTTTCACATTTACCGACACCTTTTGAATTACACAGAACCTACTTACCAGAGATTCATAGTTCGCATCGTCTTTATGGTTCCGGTTAGTGCTTTTCATTTATTTTTACTATATGGATACTGGTTTACCATGTTAGTAGCCTTGTTGCTATAAGCTAGTTGAGATAAGCAGATTGACGATGTTTTTTGTTGTGTAGTATTCAATCTTACTTATAAGAGACTTTTGGGTTATGTTTGGTGGGGATATAACGTAATTGAATATAGTTTATAATCTAATGTAATGTAACTGACTGTAATTGAGGACATAATGTAACAGGAATTTGTATAAGATTTATCATGTAATGGACGTTCATTGTTCAAAGGATTGGCTTCTAATAGCTTAGAGTTACAATATGAATCAAAATTTGGGTACAATGATTTATCCAGTTAACCTTCTGGAGATGAATCTCACATTTAAAAGAAGCAATGTTGAAAAGCTACATTCTTGTGTAGTTGATCAAATAGATTGTAGTGTTTCAAAGACTATTTCATTAGTCTTCTCGTTGGAAAAACCGTTCCTCAATTTCTTTTTGCTTTTACCTTTTGTTTGTGGTAAAGCTCCTAAGAAAATTTTCTAATTGAAAAAACTGACATCATGTCACCAACTCACTTATCAATGTTCTTTTGATTTATCCAAAAAGTTGCTAGCTGGCGAAGTACTTATATTTGACATATCAACATCGTGAATAATGTATGCAATTCTTCTGAAAAAAATTTGAATTCTTCCCTCTCTGTGTCATGCTTTGAAGTTAACTCTTCAAATTTGTGCCTGTGCACTTATGGCTGTGTTTTTTTCTACTGTTGAACAAGTGGAATCTGTTTGTCATACACTGAATTCATGAGTGATATTATGCTTGTTGTTTTAGTTCTTTTCTGTGTGATCTGCAGTTGCATTTTCTTTGAATATGCCATCACTCTTTTTACTCCTTGCTTGATGGCAGGTGTATGCTCTAACATCTTTTATGTCCTTGGTTCTGCCCAAGAGTTCTATATATGTCAACTCCATACGGGAAGTGTAAGTATACATGTGGTTTTTCTATTACACAAGCCTCCTCTCTTTTCCTTGAAACTGGAGCTACATAAGCAAAATAATGCAAAAGAGCTTATAGTTTATAAAAGAAACAAAAGATGACAAATTAGTCAACTACAAGCTTTAATTTGGTGGAATGAAGAGTAGGAGTTGAGGTGACAACATAGACAAGAAGGCTGAAATTTAGTTTATGCTAGGTTTCCTTATTAGATAGGAAGTACTAGTGAGTTGGATATGTTATCCTAGTTGTAGTTATGTTATCCTACTTGTTTAGAATTTAAATTTATTTAAGAATATAGAATTCTTATTAATAAATGGTTCAATTTTGTTTAGATATTTTAGTTAGGAACCTTTTGCTACTAGAATAAGGATTATATATATTTGTGTGTGTGTGTGTGTGTGTGTACTCAAGCCTTTAATGATAAAATCTTTATTTTTTTAAACTTAAGTTTTCAATTAGAAGAGGTGTGATGCTTTTTCCTAAAAGTGATTCTTAGTTCTCTACCCTTCAGTGCTTATTTATTTCGTTAAAATTCTAGCCCAAAGTTTCAGGAATCAAAATCCTAAAATTACTACTATTCCACATTTGAAATTTCAACAACCTAAGCTAAAATTCCAAACCTAGAACACAAATTCCAGAAGCCAAATTTTATAAGTTTTCTGGGTCTTAGCCACTAGTTTGATAGATCTTTTGCTTGTTCTACATCAATTTGGTATCAAAGTTTTGATTCACAATTAGGAAAGTTAGTGGGAGGGCGTATGGAAGAATACTTAACAACATAGAGCTAGATGAAAGTACATTTGAATATTGCAAAAGAATTGGGTATTGATTATCTATGTTCACAAGTGCTCCAAAAACCAACTTATATGTAACAACTCTCAAAAGAAAGCATATTTGTCAATTTTTGGAGAGGATTGACAGCTTTGAAATTTATTTTCTAAAAGTCAAAATTCCCACAATAAATAATTATGCAAACCAACAATCTATACTTGATTCTAAACATGGGAAGGTGGTAATAAGCAAGATGAAGGGATTTATGATAATCAAAAGCATGCAATGAAAGAGAAAATCTTTACTGAAAACTCATATACCGATTTTGATTCTTCAAATTTAATAGGCATGGCTTATAGAAAGTGTTTGTTTTGGATGGTGGGACTATTGGCACCTCTTGATCAACTTATCAATTAGAACCTTCAAGCCTACATAGAAGGTCCTTAGGTACTTGATGATATGGACAGTTTGACAGTGGGAGATGAAAATGTTAAAACTGAAGAAAAGCTGGAGGAAGTGAATCATTTGGTGAACCCTAAAGCTGAAACAACTAAACATGTTGAAACACTTAAACAACAAGCTGAAACACCTGAACAACAAATGAAAACACGAGAACATCAGGCTGGAGCAACAAGACAGCAGGCTGAAATAATAGGAAAACAGGCTAAAATAATAAAATAAGGAGCTGAAAAGATTAGTTCGTAGGTACTAACGGTTTCGGAGCTTGTTGGCTCAAAACTTGACGATATCATTGGTGTTGAGAAAATAACAACTTAGGTTGATGAAGCTTATATTGTAGTGGGTGATGAAGGAGAAGTCGATTTGAATGAAGATGTGAAATTAAATCAAGGGTACTTGCAAAGTCAAAATTCAGCAATGACGATATGTTAGTGCATTCAACTACAAGAGACAACAATTCAAATGTTGCTGATGTCTATTTGGTAGTAAAGCCATGTGGCTTTGTTATGAAACCCTCTATAAATACAATTGACAAGACTTATGATGTTGTTTGGTGTTGCTTTTTGGAGTAGTTCTTGGACTGGATAGTAGGAATGGAGGACTTCTTTGACTAGTACATTTCAGAAGATCAAAAGGTCTGATTTGCAAAGATGAAACTGGTTGGATGTTAAAATCTGGTGGAGATTGATAGAAGATAGACTTCGAAAAACAGATCATCCACCAATTGTTGGTTGGGAAAGGATGAAGTTGAAGTTATTGGAAAATACTTACTATTTCATTATCAAAAAGATCTGCAAGATCAATTCACGATGATTAGACTAGGGATTATGTCTGTAATAGGATGCTTCAAAATATTTTATGAACTTTCTATCCGGTGTGAAGGAATGGAATCTGAACAACGTAAATCTCACTACAAAATAGCTTAAGGGTAGGAATTTGCAAGGAGCTAACGATGTAAAGGATTTACAACCTCGAAGATGCATATCATTTAGCTTTAAGAGTGGAACAATATCTAAGATAAGTAACAACAAAAATTTAGAGTCAAGATGAGGAGTTTGGCATAAAGAGAACTATGACTATCCAAAATTTTATGCCAGCATCTAATGCATAAAATTTTGCACCACAAAGCAACTATAAAGCTTCTTAAGGTTCTGAACCTAAAAACAAAAAGCCATTGTTAAGATTGGGACAAGAGGAGGCAGTAATGACAAGAAGTGCTTTCGATGTAATGGGAGGGACCACTTTGCTTATAAAAATACTAATAGAGGTTCGCACATGATGGAAGAAGAGGAGGAAGAATCTAATGAATATTTTTATAAACATGATGTTGGGGAGGAGTTGAAAGGAGGCTCTAGTGATGAGCAAGTTGATTCTACAAACCTTAATGCAGTATGCGCATACTTACAACTCCTAAGGTGGAAGAACAAAGAAAATGGCTTTGTATTGCTATTTCTTTATTCAAGTTAGGCGTGGAGATAAAGTATATAAGTTTATCATTGATGTAGTAGTATGAATATGGTATCAGAACATAATGAAGTTATTGCATTTACTCTTAGAGAAACATCTACATCCCTACATAGTTGCTTGGGTGGATGATAGCATTTTACCGGTTGCTTGAAGGTATTTGGTTTCTTAAATTAGGAATATATGGAGATTTTATTTGGTGTGATATTAATCCTATGAAAGTATCTCACATTTGATTTGGTTGACTGAGCTTTATGATTGTGACGTGCAACATTTATGAAAAGTTGGCACTTATCAATTTATGTTTCATGAAAAGAAAATAAATTTGAAGCCTAGAGTTTGAAGCTGTCAGCAAAGAGAAAGGAATGGTGGTGAGAGAAGTAATAGAAATAACACCCGAAACACCCTTTAATTATCAAAAAAAATGAGTAAACTGTTGACTAATTTTACAAACTTTATACCAGATGATTTACTAGGTGAATTACCCTCTTTATGAGATATTCAATTTGCTATTGACTTAGTAGGTGGATCTACTCTATTGAGTCTTTCAACCTCTCACCTAAATCCTATTGAGAGCAAAGAGCTCAAAAGACAAGTAGATGAGTTGCTGAAAAAGGGATTTATTCAGGAAAGTCTTAGTACGGGCATAATCCCAACATTATTGGCTCCTAAAAAGGATGGATGCTGGGGAATGTGCTTTAATTATTGGGTGATAAACATGATGACAATAAGGTATAGTTCCCAATCTCTCACCTTGATGACATGTTAGACATGTTGACTATAGTTATTATCTTTACCAAGATAGACTTACGAAGCGAGTACCATTAAATCAGAATTAGGTCCTAAGAGTGATTCCTAGTTCCCTACCTTTCATTACTCGATTACCTCACTAAATTCCAGCAACCAAAGCCTAAATTTTAGCCATACCAATCCTAAAATTCCAGTCATATTAAATCATAAAATTCTGGCCATTCTAAACTTGAAATTCTAACAACCCAAAGCTGAACAAATAGTTTAATCTCTTGTGCTAACTATCCTTTGAAATTTTGAGCATTGTAGGTAATTTTTCATGTGTTACATACCAAATAAACTATTTTATGCTAACATATTATTAAATGTCTCAGCTATGAAGCTTGGGTCATTTATAATTTCTTATCATTGTGCTTGGCGTGGGTTGGTGGACCTGGAGCAGTTGTGTTGAGTTTGAGTGGACGCGTTATGAAGCCATCATGGTGCCTGATGACTTGTTGCTTTCCACCAGTACCCTTAGATGGGTGAGTTTCTTTATGTTTATGGGCTGGTGTGAAGCAATTATTTGTGCTATTTTTAGTTGAACATTTTAGTCAGCTTGTGTCATTTCTGACTTGTTTCTTTTATTCGTCAGCCATTTATGATTTCTATCCTTTTATTACGTACCAGTTCGCTTGACCTGTTTTTGTGTAACCATCGTCTGTGATACTATTATCTTACCTGTTCTTGAGACTCGGGGATTTTTGAAAGCTTTGAAAATTTGTTGCTACTTATATGTTGGTGTCGTGTTGCTCTTGGCTGATTGTGTTTGATAAAATACAGGCGCTTTATACGGAGGTGCAAGCAGGGTTGTTTGCAGTTTGTGATTTTGAAGCCTATCTTAGTTGCTGTTACACTTATCCTTTATGCCAAAGGGAAATATGAAGATGGAAATTTCAGCCCAAGCCAATCATATCTCTATCTTACCATTATCTACACGCTCTCCTACACGATGGCTTTGTATGCTCTAGTATTATTTTATGTGGCATGCAAAGATCTGCTTCAGCCATTCAACCCAGTTCCAAAGTTTATCATTATCAAATCTGTTGTTTTCTTAACATACTGGCAGGTGAATTTCATATGTTACCGTAAAGATACTAAATTTTCTCATTTGAAAGTTCATTCATACACTTTTAACTCTGTGTCTAGGGATTCCATGCTTGTCCATGAAAAGTTAACAAGGAAATGGATTTCTTGTTTTCCTTGATTTCCGAATCTTTTAATTGTCATAACTGCATGTAACTTCTACAAGATCCTTCTTTCTTATACTTCTAAACAACGGGAGTTAATTATCTCCTTGAAAGTGCAATAATATCATGCAGAGATGTCCATTTCAGATTGAGGTTGTGGCTTCCACATCAGTTTTTCATTCTTTCTTTATTTTTTTGGTCAAATGATTCCTCCTATTAAACACATTAGGTTTAATGATGCTCAAGTATTTTCAAGGAAGCTTCAGTTTGTAATGTAAACATACCTGAGACATCATTTCCTTTAGGTTTTATTTCAGTTGCTTTGATGGCAGAAAATAGTAGACAGTTACTGCAAGATTTAGCCAGATGTTTTGATTCAGTTATATTATTCTGTTTTATGAGACATCCACGTCACTCTTTTTCTTTGCTTTGACTTACCTGTATTTATTTGAAACATATAAGTGTAGAGAAGCTTTTTTACTGTTGGATAGTGCAATTATGATCTGCAAAACTGGAATGCCAATTTGGATGCCCTAGTCTCCTGTTTCTTATTTGTTATCATTTGTTGACTGAAACATACTTTACCAAATCATATCCACCTTATCTTGGGGCGGCTACATGAATCTTTTCCTTTATTGGATTGTTTTAGGAAACACTGATGTTGTAGATGTGACCATTCTACTTGGTCCATTTGCATGCCCCCCATATCTTTGGCACAATGAATGGCTATGTGTTTCCTGAAACATTATCAAATCCAATATAGTTGGGTTTGCCTTGCAAAATATGAGGAGGTTGGTGGTCAAACTTTTTCATGTTCTTATTTCTTTTCCCAGGGAGTTCTTGTCTTTCTTGCTGCAAAATCTGGATTGATTAAGGATGCAGAGGAAGCTGCTCAATTTCAAGATTTTATCATTTGTGTTGAGATGCTTCTTGCTGCGCTTGGTCACTTTTATGCATTTCCATATAAAGAATATGCTGGTGCAAACATTGGGGGGTCTTGTGGTTTTACAAGAAGCCTTGCACATGCCTTGATGTTAAATGACTTCTATCATGACACTGTTCACCAGGTGCTTGCTTGTTTTCTTATCAGCCTTATGGCCTCTTTAGGAGCATTTGTTTTCCTTTTCTTTGGTTTAGTGAAACATCTTCTGATGATTTGCTTACAATTGTTACAGTTTGCACCAACATACCATGATTATGTGCTTTACAATCATAATGATGGTGATGAGGGAACGAGAAAGTATCGAGCACGAACATTTGTTCCAACTGGCCAGGAGATGGATGCTGTTAGAAAAAATAAATATATGTTTGGAAATAAATTGGATGAGATTCAGCTGTCTAGTCAATCTTCTTCTGCTACAAGCACTCCCAAAAATAATAATTCAGTGCCTCTTTCTGCACATTCTGATGTGATGAAGTCTTCTCTACTTGTGGATACTTCGAATTCCTTATCTGTGTCATATGACATGTCGCTAATTGACTTGGATTTCTCCAGTTACCCTGAAAAAGTGCCTGCTGCAAATGTGAGTGGGTTGAGGTGAATGCTGATCAGGCTGGAAAAACTGCAATAAACAGTTAAGAGAAGTGTGTAAAGGTTTGAGAGGAATATGACATGATGCTCCACGTTTGGGGACGTGTTGTATTGTTAGCTCTTTTGTGGATGATGTCGTCAAATAGTAGAGAGTGCTTTAAGGTCCACTGCCCCTTCATGGTTTAGTATCAAAGAGTTTTGGTCACCGACATTAGGGCTTCCACCTTCCTTCAGTTGCTGTATGTAGACTGTCGACTTGGGTTTGTCTACCTTTGTATCTTTGCATTTGTAGATATGAAATTTAGTTGTAACACTTGAAAACATTATAGTTTGACAGAAGTTTGTAGTCCTTGTACTAGAATTGTCCATCCTGCTGTGTGCACGGCGGGCCGAACATCCCATTTTTTTATGCAAAGTTGCATGCGGTCAATCTTTTAACTTTTGTAGCCCGAATGTATCAGGGTCGTGTGTCCAACTCCAGTCCACTACTATTTCAATTATTTTATGAGTTATTCTGTCAAACTGAAGGAAGATTGGTTTAATATGTTTATGCTGCGTTAACCCAAAGCTTACAACTGGGATTATATTTCCCCAGTTTGACAGCTTGGATCTTCTTGTGGCTGAGGTTGTATTAACGTTAATAACTGCAATAGCCACGTGGTTTCCATTTGATTGGACTTACAGTAGATGCTCGGCGTGGCAAGAATTACTGACCTCCCGATCCTCAATAATTGACCTTCGCATAAATGCACTTTGAAAATTTTATTGATAAACAGAAAATTCCTAAAATACAAAAGGATCAAATCTATTAACAAACAAAATTTAACTTTTTATTAAAAAATATATTATACTATTAAAACTGAATGAAGA
>JAOTAZ010000007.1:14102299-14117569 GCA_025629785.1 Erythroxylum oxycarpum | reverse complement strand
TTCCCAAAAATCCAAAAAGATACTTTTTACAATTTTCCTTAGTTGTTTTCTTTAGTTTTGATCAATACACAAAACCCTCCTTTTTATAAACTTCCTTTGAATTTTGACTTTAGGCTAGCTTTTAAACCTTTTTCGTCGGTTCCAAGAAGTGAGATGACCCGAGGTTGCAACTGTACTGCGATCTTGGAATTTAATATTTTTTTGACCGGTTTCCAAGGGTCGATCTTAGGATCGAATGTCGAGCCGCGATTAGCGATTAATGGGGAGGCTACTGTGGTTAAAGAAGTGATGGCCATCTATGCTCAAGCATCCGGTCAACATATCAGTTTTGGGAAATCTTCCCTCTGTTTCTCCAACAATGTTCCTCCTTCGATTCGTCATCAAATTTGTGGTACTCTTGGCATCGATGAGCAAGGTGATTTCGGTATCTACTTGGGCCTACCCACTCGGGTGGGTTTAAACAAGAGGGCGGTCTTTCACTCCATTAAAGATCGGGTTTGGAGGAAGTTGACCACATGGAAGCAGAAATTGCTTGTCTAGGGCGGGGAAAGAAATCATGCTTAAGACCATCTTGCTTACATTACCAAATTATGTTATGCACCTCTTCTTGCTTCCCAAGACTCTCTGCATGGACCTGCAACATATGACGTGTCGCTTTTGGTGGGGTAATGGAGCACAACATGGTCGAGGTATTCACTAGATGAGCTGGGAACGGATGTGTCAACCGAAATTTTTCGGTGGCCTTGGCTTTAAGCAATTACGTGACTTTAATCTTTCCATGATTGGGAAACAAGCGTGGTGCCTTTTTAAGGACCCCACTTCGGTTGTTGCGAGGGTCTTGAAAGCAAAATACTTTCCGTTTACTTCTTTCCTTGCCTCGACTTTGGGTCATAACCCGAGTTTCATATGGTGGAGCTTTTGGGAAAGTAAGGCATTAATCAAAGAGGGCGCCTGCTTACGGGTTAGTTCAGGCTCATCAATCTCTATCTGGGAGGATTCTTGGCTCCCTTCTACGACGTCTATGAAAATCACCACGGCCCGCCTGGGCGATACTGAGTTGATGTTGGTATCGGACCTCATAGCCAACCACCGCTGGAAATTCGATGTTATTCTCCAAGCGTTTGACCCTTAGGATGTTGCTACCATCTTATCCATCCCTTTAAGCCGGACTGTCGGCGAGGATGATTGGTTTTGGAGATTTGATAATAGAGGTTTATATACTATTAAAAGTGCTTACCACTGATTGCGTTTTATCCAACCACCCCCGCAACTCCAAGCCCGAGTAAGTATGTGGCGGAAACTTTGGTCCTTGCATGTCCCAACTAGATGCCTTAATTTTGTTTGGTGGGCTTTGAATGTTGCCATTCCTTGTATGACCTTGCTCCAACATCGTAATCTTCTAGTTGATGGCTTATGTCCTTTTTGTCAATCTTGCGAGGAAGATGAACTTCATGTGTTGGTGTACTGTGCCTTTGCAAGGGACTATTGGCTGTCCTCTGTCATTGGGTTTCGCTTCCGCCAATGTGTGAGTTTTCATGACTGGTTTGCGAGGATGCTGGTTGTGTTCCGTAGATCTGACTTGCAGACTTTGGTGGTGACTTTATGGGCAATATGGAAAACCCGAAATGTTTTGTTTTGGACCGCCAAACGCATGACTCCGCTGCAGGTGGCTAGACGCGATCTTAATTTCCTTAATAGTTGGCTCCAAGCTAATGATTCCCCCTCTACTGCTGCTGTTTCTTTTCCCCCGGCAAGTGGTCTAAACCAACTCATGACCTTCTTAAATTGAATGTTGATGGAGCGCTTTTTGATGATTTTTTTGTTGGCTTAGGTATTATAGTTCGTGATTCCCTTGGATCTTTGTCAGCGCTATACAGGTAGCTATCCCGGGTCATTTTGATCTCAAAACTGTTGAGGTTATGGCCATTCGCGAAGCCTTGAGTTGGATTAAGGATGTCGGGTGGTCGCCTACTGTTCTGGAGTCTGACGCCCAATCTTGTGTTCAGGCTATTCTTGAATCTAACCATATGGATGATTCTGCTTTCAAACTATTAGTTTCGGACTGTAAATCCCTTCTATCTAAGGTAAGAGTTGTGCAATTAGTCTTTATTAGATGGTCTGCGAATGAAATAGCTCATAGGCTTGCTCAAGATGTTACCATCGCGACACACAAAGTGATTTGGTCCCAACAATCGCCTATGTGTATTTACGACTGTATTGGGCTTGAAAGCCAGTAGTTGTTCTTACCATTTATCGTCCCAGAAAAAAAAGACCGCGTGTGAAAAAGTACAGTAGAGAAGCCGAGAGATGAAAGGAGCAAGTGGGTGTGACGGAAACGGAAATGCCTCCGCGTTAGTGTAACGTGTCGGTCTTCACTATGCATAAAATAAGTTGGGGAAAATGGTGACGCGTCATCATGTGGCATCTCAATTACAGTTTGTCCCCCCGTTTTCAATTCTCATGTATTTCGTTTCTCAATTACAGTATTCTATAATTGCCTTCCTTCTTCTTCTTTAGTTTCTATCGATCCCTTCCAAACTTGTGATCCCAAATTGCCTATAATTTTCCTATCCGAGCCGATCTTTTCCCAACGTAATTTTCCCAATACTAAGTTGGTTCATTCGTTTCTAAGGAGGATAGGATTCGATTAAATTGATTCATGCATTTGTAAGGAGGATACGATTCCATTAATTAATTGATTAATGCCTCCTGTGGTGGTCCTTGCTTGGGAATTTGTTGAAATTTTTGTTACCGTTGAAAGAATTAATGCCTGATCAGAACGAGGAAGATATTTCCAGAGTTGGTGGCAGCCATGGTAATGAAGCAGAAAGTGAGCACCTAGGCAGCACGGGCAGTAACAAGTTTTGGTTTCTAAAGAAGAAAAAGAAGAAGAAGAAGCAGAAGAAGAACAATGGGCGCGATGATGATGATAATCATGAGGAAGAGCGGCATAGCGGTCACATAGATAATAAACAAAAAGTTTCCAAGGCAAACGAAAGGGTCCCTTTTCCCCTTAAAAAAGCCAAGCAACGTCTCTCTTTTCCCACAAAATCACCACCATCAACTTCCATTTCTTCTGCTTCTTTTCCAGGTCAGTTTGGCAGTTGTTCTTGCTTTTGTTTCAAGCATCCTCGTATGATGTCTGAATCCTCTGTTCCCTCTCCCAAAAGCGATCCCAATAGTCCTAGTTTCACTCTTTCAATGTTGACTTCCTTGATTGAGAATAATGATTTCTATTCTAAAGAATGCAACCCCCACTTGGTTCATACTGGGTGAGTTAGCCTTATCCAGGACTTGATGATTCATTGGCGATGTCAATTGCTAATTAAAAACCTTATTTGTGCTCCGTCCTATTATATGCTCCTATTCCTAAACGTCTTTCCTTTGGGAACCCTTCTATTGGGTGAAGAGCTGTCTTGGTGCTGGAGATTGTGAAAAACTTCATTTCAGTTGGAGACTACAGTCCCTCTAGATGTATCCAAGATTTCAGTACAACATTGAGCGTACATCTATGACAAATGGCCAGCTTTTGACTAACACCTGTAGTTCCCAATGCTGAAATTGGGGTCCTTGTCTATGGACAACCCATCAGTCTGCGATGACTTTTTTTCTGTGTGTTAATCCCTTAAACATTAGTTGCGGACGCAATGTTGATTGATTGTTGTGGAAGTCGCTTGAGTGAAGTTATTATGTCGATAATATGGCAAAGTTTAGCAGGCATCGATGAATAGAATAGGTTGAATGGTGATGAGAATTAGGGTGTTAACATTGTTCATTGTCATGGATGATATCTCTATGTTGGTATATACGAAAACATGTCTCAAGTGGTTGTGGGAATGAAAACACTTCCTGGTGAAGCATTATTCAACTCAAAAAGTGTCTTGTCTTATTTAATTTGCTCAAATGGCACTTCCCTGCCGGATTTACCACAGCAATTCCCTACCCTGGCCTGACCGAAAAAGTCTCTAACTGTCAAGGAATGCATGCACCAACCTGTGGTTTGGATTAGGATCGTGGTCCCCATAAGGTAAGATGGGATGAAATTAGTTCCTGCCTGAGATGCATGCATAATGATTTTCTACAGTTGAGTTGGTTGTTACTCGTGTGTCACTTAAATCAGCAAACTGAGTTGATAGCCCAGAATCCTGCCAGAGCTTTCCATACGATAAGTCATGTGTGTTTGCAAGCTATGCCTTTGAATCGGTTGTTGTGCCTCAGAACCAGTTGATGAAGGAATTCTTTTGTCACATATTCCTCTTTTGTTTATGTGGGGTGCTTATTTCTCAGCTCCTACAATCAACACACAGACCAGAAAGAGAGCTTCAACTTTTAGCTATCATTGACCATAGTGGGACTTATTTACCACCAAAATCAATATCGTTAAAAAAAGCAATTTTAGGTCATCTTAGAAATTAAGAAAAGCTTTTACTAGTAAAAACTGAAAAGGGCAAGATAAGTGGAATTTATCAAGGAAGAAGCAGATGGACAGATGATTTGGGGGGCTTGATTTTGCCTCCGATGATCAAATTTCTTAGTCTACCAGCGACAGAGACAAAAGGGGTTTGGATAGAGCCATGGAGGAACCCGTGGGATGATGGGTGGGAATTCTCAAAAGTGGGCCGTTGGCATTTATCCCAATAAAGACCAGTATTAATACTAGATGTGGCATGTGGCCAGGCTGCCTTTTTTATGAAAATAAAAAAATTAATAAAAAATTACTCTTTTTTTTAAAAAAAATTAAAAATTACTGTATTATTGAATCGCTCATAACTTCATATAAAACGATTTTATATTTCAAAAAGATGGAAACTTGTTACAGGGAGAGAGAGTGGGGAATCGCTTGATGGAGCGTTCATGGGACTTTCCAGTACTATGGCTTTTGTTTAGATTACTCACCGAGGAGCCAGGACTGGGAGGCAGCCCATGACTGTTTAAAGGGTATACATATATATTTTTATCGATTTGTTTATTGTTTATTATTGTTCTGTTCTTATCATGATCATTCGTGATGGCTGCAGATTTGATCCCATACCCCCACCCTGCCAAAATTTAATCTATCTTTTCCTCCCTACCCGACAGACATCTTTTTGTAGATTCCTCTTTCGCCTTTTTGTTTAGGTAGGCCTCTCCTAACTTTTGCGTAATAAAATTAGAAACTTGTTTGGACACTTTATACAGTTAAGAGCTGTCTTTAACTTGTTTATGGGCAATTGTAATAGCTAAAAGCCAAAAATGAGAGCGAAGAAAAGGCAAAGAAACCAAAAAACGGAAGGAGATGCAAGTCCCTTCGAGAATGAGCTCGTTTTCAGTATTTTGTCCACTTTTACTGCTGCAAGCAGTTGGAAGTGTAGTGGCTGGCAGAGAAAACCCACCCACTGAGGAAATATATATGAATTTTTTTTTCTGGGGGATAACTAAGATTGATTATTTTATATATGAGATGAAGAATAACAATAACATGGTGGTCCCTGCTCTCTATGCTTTTGGATTGATGGGGCATGAGCACACACTCGGGATTCTCATTTCCAAGCTTTACTTGTTGAAGCCAGTTCCACAACACTGGACTTGAAGCAGCGATTCGCTTTTCATCCTCATCTTCTTCTTCAATCCAACCAGGTTAGAGGCCCGTTCCTTCTTTTCTCTTTCTCAAATGCTTTGTTTTAAGACTTTGGTCATCTCTCTCTTTGTTTAGTATCTTTGGTTGTTCAATTATTGATCGCTTTTCTGTTTGTTATCGTTGAGCGCGGTAAGACTCTCTGAGACTGAACCACAGTTTGCTTATGACCAAATAAACCAATGATAGAGGGACTTGTGGGGCTTTAGTAATTAGTTCTTTTAGGCTTTCCAAATTATTTGTTTCCTTGATTCCTTATTACAGCTACCTTTAATGCTCGAGCTCCGCTTTTCTTCAAACAAAATTTTTGAATGACCAGAGAATTCTAACTATTCTCTTATCTTGGTTGATTCACCTTATAGGAGCTGCCATTTTCTCCCTCATTATCATCACACTGTTGTTAACGCCTCAGCAGGCATTAGGATGCCTTGTATGATGATGATGGCAACTAATTTGACTGAATACTCACTAAAATATGTTCAGTTTATGCCACCCAGAAGAGAATGCAAAAGAGGGTTCATTGTTGCTTGAAGTTTCTAGCAATTTTTTTCGTTGATTCCAGTGTTTTTTATTTCTCTGCATTTATGCTTCTCTGACAGTCTGCAGGGAAATGTCTACTTCAAGACCTAGTCATTCATCTAGCAATTCTGGGAGATCAAGACACAGTGCCAGAATTATTGCTCAGACAACTGTGGATGCAAAGCTCCATGCCGATTTTGAAGAGTCTGGCAGTTCATTTGACTACTCGAGCTCAGTACACATCACGAGTTCAGTTGGTCAAGATCAACAACCTAAGTCTGACAAAGTTACCACGGCTTATCTTCATCACATCCAAAAAGGCAAACTGATCCAGCCTTTTGGATGTTTGCTGGCCTTGGATGAGAAAACTTTCAAGGTCATGGCATACAGTGAAAATGCCCCCGAAATGTTGACCATGGTTAGTCATGCAGTTCCAAGTGTTGGGGATTACCCTGTTCTTGGCATTGGAACTGACATTAGAACCATCTTCACTGCACCCAGTGCCTCCGCCTTGCAAAAAGCCTTGGGTTTTGGGGATGTTGCGCTCTTGAATCCTATCTTAGTTCATTGCAAGACATCTGGAAAACCGTTTTATGCAATTGTCCATCGCGTAACTGGTAGCTTGATTGTGGACTTTGAACCCGTGAAGCCTTATGAGGTCCCTATGACAGCTGCTGGGGCGCTGCAGTCTTACAAGCTTGCAGCCAAAGCAATTACCAGGTTGCAGTCTTTACCTAGTGGAAGCATAGAAAGACTTTGTGATGTTATGGTTCAGGAGGTTTTTGAGTTGACTGGCTATGACAGGGTGATGGCTTATAAGTTTCATGATGATGACCATGGGGAAGTTGTTTCCGAAATAACTAAGCCTGGTTTAGAGCCCTATTTGGGTCTGCATTATCCAGCCACCGATATTCCTCAGGCTGCACGCTTTTTATTTATGAAGAATAAGGTTCGGATGATTGTTGATTGTCGAGCAAAACATGTCAAGGTGCTTCAAGATGAGAAGCTTCAGTTTGATCTGACCTTATGTGGTTCGACCTTGAGAGCTCCGCACAATTGCCACTTGCTATATATGGAGAACATGAACTCAATTGCTTCATTGGTTATGGCAGTTATAATCAATGAGGGGAATGAAAATCTTGATGGCCCCGATGCTGCAAACCCGCAGAAAAGAAAGAGACTTTGGGGTTTAGTAGTATGCCATAACACTAGTCCAAGGTTTGTTCCATTCCCTTTGAGATATGCTTGTGAATTTCTAGCTCAAGTATTTGCTATTCATGTTAACAAGGAACTAGAATTAGAAAATCAGATTGTGGAGAAGAATATTTTGCGCACTCAGACACTGTTATGTGATATGCTAATGCGTGATGCACCATTGGGCATAGTCACTCAGAGCCCAAACATAATGGATCTTGTGAAATGTGATGGTGCTGCACTACTGTACAAGAACAAGCTATGGAAGTTGGGCGTAACTCCAAGTGATATCCAGCTCCATGATATAGCTTCATGGCTCTATGAATGCCATATGGATTCCACAGGTTTGAGTACAGATAGCCTGACTGATGCAGGGTACCTAGGTGCTCTTGCTCTTGGGGATATGGTGTGTGGGATGGCTGCTGTAAGAATAACTTCCAAGGATACACTTTTTTGGTTTCGATCTCAAACTGCTTCAGAAATTCGATGGGGTGGTGCAAGACATGAACCAGGTGAGAAGGATGATGGTAGGAAGATGCATCCAAGGTCATCCTTCACGGCCTTTCTCGAAGTTGTCAAGACAAGGAGTTTGCCCTGGAAGGACTATGAAATGGATGCAATCCATTCCTTGCAGCTGATTCTGAGAAATGCATTTAAAGACATGGAAACCATGGATACAGATACCAAAAGAATTCATTCACATCTCGGTGACTTAAAACTTGAGGGGATTCAAGAGCTTGAAGCAGTGACAAGTGAGATGGTCCGATTAATTGAAACAGCTACAGTGCCAATATTGGCAGTTGATGTTGATGGCCGTGTTAATGGGTGGAATACCAAAGTTGCTGAGTTGACAGGCCTAGCTGTTGATAAAGCTATTGGGAAGCATTTGCTTACACTCATTGAAGATTCTTCTGTTGACAGAGTCAAAAATATGTTATTTTCAGCATTGCAGGGTATGTCTTATTCCAATTCACATCTTAATTTCCTTTTTTATCAAGTCTAACTACTGAATAACATGTTTTCGAAGATGAGAGAGGTGAGTAATCCAATGGAAAATTCTCCAATCATTTCATGGGAGTTATGGATTCAAGTCACCATTCCTCATATCCAAGGGCAATTCCGTATAGAACTAGGAACTGTTCACAGGCAAAGTAGAATGATTTTGGTCCTTCTAGTCCATCCAATTCAGGAATCCCATATTGGAGAATTTGAAAACTAATCGAACCATCTAAGATTGTCAAATGAGAAATTGTGTGTTCTTTGTCTTCTAGATCTCAAGATCGTCACTATTTTATGAGTCAAGAAAATAGAATCCTGAAAAGAATACAGATGAGACGTACTATTGCTTATGTGTTGGGTGTGGTTTGTGAAGAGGGGATGGTGCGCTATGACCAATCCCTTCGTTTTGATTTTCTTACAAATCAAATCTGCAGTAACCTTGTTTACTTGACCATTAATGCCTCGACCAATTGACATACTATTGCTTATGTGTAGGACGTGGTTTGTGAAGAGCGGATGGTGCTCTATAACCAATCCCTTTGTTTATATTTTCTTGTAAATCAAATCTGCAGTGAACTTGTTTGCTTGACCATTAATGCTCAACTAATTGAGTTGGGAATGGGTTGATGGGTTGAATTGCTCTCTGACCTATGGAAATCCTTATGTTTCAATTTTTTCCAAACTATAACCAAATTGATAGTTCCATGCCCACTTCTTGGCAGATTATAAGTTTTGGTTTGAAGAGTTTCCATAAGTGGTCCAGATTTGTGCTCATCCCTGAAAGAAAACATTGTGTGATATATTGCTTGGATGAAATATGTGCCGTATGTCGGTTGTTCTTTGTGATCATCATTAACCAAAACGAATGAGTAGAGATTGGATGTGCTAATAGTGAAATTCTTCAAATAATTTTCCTTGGAATATTAGAAAAAAGATGGTTGCATTCTATTCTCTCTGTTATTGTTGGAATGCCAAGAGACGTCTGATTTATGGATGAAATGAAGTTTGGTTTTATTTTGATTGTTTGAAACATAATAATTTTTAGTTCGCCTTGCTGCTATCTATATCTTGACATACTTTGCAGAGATGAGCTGATGTCAACAGATTTGCTTTCTAATCAGGCAAAGAGGAGCAAAATATTGAATTTGAGATCAAAACACATGGTTCTAAGATTGAAAGTGGCCCCATCAGCTTAATTGTTAATGCTTGTGCAAGCAGAGACCTTCAGGAAAATGTGGTGGGGATATGTTTTGTTGCTCAAGATATCACTGACCAGAAGACAGTGATGGACAAGTTCACCCGTATAGAGGGTGATTACAAAGCAATTGTACAAAACCCAAACCCTTTGATCCCCCCAATATTTGGGACTGATGAATTTGGCTGGTGTTCTGAGTGGAACCCAGCTATGACCAAGTTGACTGGTTGGAAACGTGAAGAAGTAATAAATAAAATGCTTTTGGGAGAGGTTTTTGGGATCAATATGGCTTGTTGTCGTCTTAAGAATCGAGATGCGTTTATAAGTCTTGGTATTATACTTAATAAAGCCATGACTGGCCAGGAACCTGAGAAGATCTCTTTTGGATTCTTTGCTAGGAATAGCAAGTATGTAGAATGCCTGTTATGTGTGAGTAAGAAATTGGACAGGGAGGGTGCAGTCACTGGGGTTTTCTGCTTTCTACAGCTTGCAAGCCAAGAACTGCAACAAGCTCTTCATGTCCAGCGGTTATCGGAGAAAAATGCTGTGAAAAGATTAAAGGCATTAGCTTATATAAAAAGACAGGTTCAAAATCCTCTCGCTGGGATTACATTCTCTAGAAAAATGTTGGAAGGCACGGAATTGGAAGCAGAACAACAACAGCTTTTGCATACTAGTGCCCAGTGCCAGCAGCAGCTTAACAAGATTCTTGAAGATTCCGATCTTGACAATATCATTGAAGGGTATGATAAAGTTCAATTCATTGAGATTTATCTTTCTATTATTTCAGATTATGCAATTCGAATTTGGATTGTGCTGAACATAAATACTGGTATGGTTTAATTCAAGATTCTCAATGACAAATGCGTGAAGGTTCAATGCGAATTTTGCTGCTTAGATAATTTGCATTTTGCCCTTATGCTTTATCTTGGGTATCAAGTTTTTTATAATGATTCTATTATCCATTTAAATCTTTTAAAAATGAATCATGTCCGAGCTGTATGAGCATGCCAAACTGTACAGCAGCTCCAAACACTATGCTGAAATGGAAGCTTGTAGCTTTCTGTGCATCGTGCAAAGTGATTGGTACCTTGCATTTTGTGAACTTTGGTTTGCACGTGTCTGATATATGTGCTTAGTTCATGGAACTTTTCTCATCCACTTGAGCTTTTGCCTGTACAAAAAGAAGTTGTGGATGAATTTTAGTGTTACGTAAAAGAAAAATGAAAATGTTTTTCCAATCTGCATATGTGGCACTAAGGATGTTGAGTACTTGCTCACTATTCTTCCTATGAAGATTTATGTGGAGTGTTGAAATTTCATAAATGCTGGTATATATGAAGTTTTACATGGAAGGAGTCCTTGTGATTCGTGATGCTGTGACCAGCACTACTACATTTGTAAATAACTTGCACAGGTATACATGGTTTATACACAGCAACCTGACTATGTAGAAGATGTTGAACGTAAGAAGTTGAGGTTGTGGATCTGGGCTGGTGAATATTTGAATTCACTTCATCACACTTTATGTTTCTGTCTTGGATGTTATTCATTTATGATCTACTATTAGCTTTAACATCTTTTTTATTAACAGTTATTTAAATTTGGAAATGGTGGAATTTACGCTGCATGATGTCCTAGTTGCCTCGATCAGTCAAGTGATGATGAAGAGTAAGCGCAAAGGTGTTCAGATAATCAATGATGCAACAGAGGAGATCATGACTGAAGCATTATATGGTGATAGCATTAGACTCCAGCAGGTATTAGCAGACTTCCTGTTGGCATCAGTTAATTATACACCAAATGGGGGCCTGCTTTCTGTTGCAGCTAAGTTGACCAAGGATCAGTTGGGACATTCAGTCCATCTCGTGCATCTGGAGCTCAGGTACTACCTTAGAGAGTGTGAAGCTGTCGTCTCTCTGCCATAAATTGGCATAAAATGATAGAAACAGTAAGAACAAACAGAAATTATACATTTTTCTCCCCGAACTAGGTTTATATTCAGCCAAACTATCCACTGAAAATAAAACTCATGGTCCTCAAGTAACTCTTTCTGGGAACATGATTTTGTAGAATAAGGATTGTTTAAATGTCAGAATCTTGCACTCAGAATATGAAATTGAGACATATACAATTGTTTAAATGATCCAAGATTTCACAAACTAAAAATGGAAAATTAGTTTTGTTGGTATAGGGTATAATGACTGGGCAAAATGCTGCATATTTGATGTATAATCAGGTCTTTTATAGCTTGAATAACAAAAATTTACATCCATTTGTGGTCAGCATAACACATGCAGGTGGGGGGATACCTGAAGCCTTACTAAGTGAAATGTTCGGAAGTGATGGGGATGCTTCAGAGGAGGGCACCAGCCTGCTTATCAGCAGAAAACTGGTGAAGTTTATGAATGGAGATGTGCGGTATCTGAGGGAAGCAGGAAAGGCAACTTTCATCATATCAGTTGAACTAGCTGCTGCACACAACAAGCCACATGCCTGACAAATTACTCGAGAAATCTGCTTGTAATAGTTGTACAGTTTAAAATAAATATCAATTCTGTGCTGAATGCTGCCATTTGCCATAGTAATGCTTACTGCTAGCTGTTAACTCTTTTAGGTTGGCACATATGTTTTGCATATGAAAGATAGGCACATTTGCATCTTTCTTAATTGCTTTTTGTAAAACTCAATTCTAACCAGTGTCGTCACAGTTGAGATTTTGCTTTTAATTTAGAAACAAATATAAGCTAATTAAAGGTCATTTTCACCAAGAAATAATAGATTCAAGGCTATGCTCCAACTACGGCTGCAGTTGTTATGATACTCAGTATTACTAACGGATAACCAGAAAGAACTTTATGTTTGGATGTGGGTAGAGGGTGGAAAGGCAAGGAATGGAATGACCCAAATGATTTAGACCATTGTTTGAGAGTTTATTTTAAAACATGATGGAATGGCAAAGGATGGCTTTGGAAGCCATTCTTTGCCATCCAAACTTCAATATTTTGTGACCCCCTAAATTGAGGGGTTAAGGATGGAATGGCTTGGGTTTGGAAGTGAAGCCCTAATTAATGACAAAAATATCCTCCAAGCCCTATAGAGTTATATGTTACTATTCATTGTGTTTCTCCTGGCTATTCCATTGACGATTTCTTCCGCAACTATTATCTGTCTTCGTTCCAGGTATTTTTTTGTGTTCATCTTCATGTATGGTATGTGTTGTCGCAAGTCCACGTATTTTTTTGTGTTCATCTTCATGTATGTCTTATGCATCTTTGTTGGATATCTTGCTTGCTTTGTCTGGGCGAAGTAGAAAGTTTCGCAACGTCTCTAATGACCATGAACATGAATAGACTCGAGAGTTTTGCTGGGTCGTATTCTCCTTGCAAATGTTTTTTATATTTCTCCTTTTCAATAAAAGGCAATTGCGTGTTGGGATTGGTTCTAGTTACGGTTCTGATCCTCTGTTTTTGGACGTTGTCACAACGTCGATCAACATTCTTTTGCTACTTTGGATGAGGCTTTGTTATTAAAATGAGGTGTCCTTAACCGAATGTGCTGAAATTTACTCTTGAGAGTTATGGTTCATCTTCGAATGAATTGCAATCATGATATCTAAACAATTTGAACCCGTTAACTATTCAACTGCAACTATTCCGAAATGCTTCAGTAGTTCAGTGACTCCTGTATTCAATTGCAGATATGCAAATCATAGTTAAATAGAATTAGATGGTAATAGTAGATAAGAGCTTTTGCGAATGGTTTGTGCTTCTGACTGGCTTGATTATTTCTATATACTCCTTTTAAATTTCCTTTCTAAATATGCTATTAATGTTGGTATTTGATCCTCATTTCTACATGAAAATATTTGAAATCCTAGAAATTATTAACGGAAAGTTTTTTTCAACTATTCAATTAGCGTCTTGTCAACTATTCAGAAACTTATTCATCTCTGGTGCTAAAAGACGTTGCAGTATATGCTTTGTTTCCAAATTTTCCATAAACTTATTAATTAGGCATACCTTAACATCTACTAATTACAAACATGTTAACATCTAGCATACATGTTCTTTCTAGCTTTTTTCTTTTATTCTATGCTTCAACTCTTGTATTTCTGTTTACTTTAGCTTAAGCAGTTCATCTTAAAGTAGTTCATCTTGGGATGGTTTTGTTGGGTCACTATCTATGGTTGCATATTTGTTATTTTTTTGAAGTGATTTCATCTATCTTTAATTTTAGTTTTGCATTTGTAATCTTACTGATTAGTCCATATTTTTTTGCACCTTGAAATAGATGGCAGATCAAAATATAATGCGCAAATACATCTTACTACGACATCTATTTATTATATGTGTTATTCAAATAATCTGCTTGGCAGTTATATGGTATTTAACCCAAAAACAACATAAAAGAAATAAACTTCCGAAAATCATATGGGAGGAAAGAGAACAAGCACGGAATGGGTTAATGAAGCATCTTTTGGATAATGAAGGAAGATGTCGTGCTATAGTACGGATGGGTCCCGTAGCATTTTTAAATTTGTGTGATATATTACAAAGGAAAGGTGGTCTTCGACCAACTCAACGTGCATCAGTTGAAGAACAAGTTGGAAAGTTTTTGTATTTGATTGGGCATAGTGTAAGAAATAGAGCACTTAACTTCTTCTTTAGAAGGTCTGGTGAAACTGTAAGTCGCCATTTCCATAGTGTGCTTAGAGCATTGATTGAATTAGAAGATGAATACTTGAGACAACCCAATGGTGAAGAAGTTGCTCCAGAAATACTTAACAACAACAGGTTCTTTCCATATTTTAAGGTGAATATTACTATTACATTAGAATCAAAATTATAAATTGTATTATAACAATTTTCTAAAAAAACTATTTTGTTATAGGATTGTATTGGAGCAATTGATGGAACCCATGTGCGTGTTAAAGTCCCAGTGCAAGATGCTCCTAAATTTCGTGGTAGAAAAGATTATCCCACACAGAACATTTTGGCATCTTGTTCTTTTAATATGAGATTCACCTATGTTTTGCCTGGGTGGGAAGGAACAGCATCTGATTCAAGAATTTTAAAAGATGCCTTAAGACGTCAATATCCTTTAAAAATTCCAAAAGGTATAGATTAATAAAAAGTTGTACTTTTTAAAACCCACTTAGCAATAAATTATTTTACTAAAGTTTTAATTACTTTTCTATAGGCAAATTTTACCTTGTTGATGCTGGTTACATGTTAAAAGATGGACTCATTACACCTTACAGAGGAGAACGATACCACTTGAAGGAATACTCAAGAAATCCACCACGAAATCCTCGTGAATTATTTAACCATCGACATTCTTCTTTGCGAAATGTAATAGAGAGAGCTTTCGGTGTTTTGAAGAGGCGGTTTGCAATTTTCACTAGTGCACCAACCTTTGGTATTATAACCCAAAAGAAAATTGTGTTAGCTGCTTGTATCTTGCATAATTATTTGATGGGATTTGATCGAGATGATGAACTTATAGCTGAAGTGGATCGTGAACTTGCTAGTCAAACTCATTATGAAAGTGAGCAAAATACTGACAGGGAAGATAGTGAAGAGGCAGCTAGAGGGGCCTTAATTAGGGACTCGATTGCAGCTACTATGTGGCATGATTATATATCTTAATTTTGTATTAATGTTATTTTTAGGAAAAAGAAATATATGCATAAATATTTGTAGCTACTATGTTTGCTTTTTCTATTGTTTTTGACACTTGAAGTTAA
>JAOTAZ010000007.1:14081270-14092027 GCA_025629785.1 Erythroxylum oxycarpum | reverse complement strand
TTTTAATTACAAATTTCAACAGGTTTATATTTTAAATAAAAATATAAACTTAAAATAGAAAAAAAAAGAAACAGAATTAAACATGCTGTGGCTTTTTCAGTCGTTTACATCAAAATAGAAGCGGCGTCGTTCGGGGTGATTTATCTAAATTCAAATCAGGGAAAAACTACACGCATTTCTCTTACTGGTTCGGCGATCTAAGTGCGCCAGCACAGACACTTTCGGCGGCAGCCTTCGTAGCCGTCACTAGCCCACCGTCTTTCAACCTCAACTATTGGCGATTGACGCCACCGCCCACCGTATCTGTTGGTAAAAAGTTTTTGATTAAAACCTTGTTTTTGTTGCCTATTGCTTGTTAATTCATGTAAAACCGGTCTGACCAGTGACCGTAATTTTAGTACATTCTCTAAACTGTTAGCTTGACCGGTTTGATATCCTGAAACCAATGCCTTGACGGGTTTAACAAGTCCAAGTCTCTTCGTTAAGGTTACGCTATATATTGTTTTGTTTGTTTTAATTTAGTAATGATGCTCTTTGCTTTTCTTCTTTTTCTGGAATAATTATTTTCAGACGAAGCAATGGAGGAGATTCGGGAGTTTAGCTTTAGGGCAGATAGCCCACCGCTGTCGGTGATTGCAGCAGCCAAGATCGCATCTTTGACTCTTCCTTCTGTTTCTTCTTCTTCTTCTTCTTCTACCATTCCCACCTTCCTCTTCTCTAATGGGTAACGTTCCGTTGCCTTTTCTTCTCTTGTTCATTTTTTTTTATTTTAAGATTTTTCAGCTGCTTCTGTTGTAGATATTTTACCTTTTGTGTTTGTTAAAATCATTGCATAGGCTGAAATTGCATGGAACCTATGCACTGCTGCGTTATATTGGTAGGGTTGCCAATATTCCCAACTTCTATGGCCAGGACGCTTTCGAAGCTTGCCAGGTTCATGCCTTTTCCTTCTTTTTTATATGTAATGTTAATATCTTCCAAACAATTCATTATCTTCTTTCTATTTCTTCGCAGATTGATGAATGGCTGGATTACTCCCCTGTTCTTTCATCAGGGGCTGAATTTGAGTCTGCCTGTACCTATATTGATTCTTATCTCCAAAAACGGACTTTTCTGGTTGGGTACAATTTGTCCATTGCAGACATGGCTGTTTGGTCGGGTCTGGCAGGTGCCAGTTTTAATTTTACCCATGAAACTTGTGTCCTTGTTGTTTTCAAGTGTAGTCTCCTGAGACATTCACTAGTTTTATTTTTACTCAAAATTGGCATTCATTTCTATTGAAATGGTTCCACTTATTTCTTATGAAATTTAATGGCTTTATCTAAGGTTGTTTTTTTTTTTTGGAAAGTGGTTTTCTTGTTTCTTGCTTTTGCTGCATTTATTCTTGGACTGTCCACTTCAAAATTGGTTTCATCTATTGGAGGATTTGGTCATAAATTTAAATGCTGGTGCTTGAAGGACATTATTCCTTAGTATTTTCAATATGAACTGTCCCAAATAGTATCACAAATGTTTTACATGCATGGTTTTCCATCTTTTAGGCACTGGGCAAAGATGGGAAAGTTTGAGGAAGTCAAAAAAGTTCCCAAATCTAGTACGCTGGTTTAACTCAATTTCTACCCAATATTCTGATTCCCTGAATGAAGTTACATCAATATATGTTGGCAAAAGGGGTTTGGGAAAACCAGTGACATCGAAATCCAAAGAGCTGTTGGCTGTTAATGGGGATGTCTCTGAAAAGGGGAAAGCAAACAGTGTCTCCTCCTCTGAAGTAGAACTTCCAGATGCTGAAACTGGAAAGGTTTGCCTGCGATTTGCTCCAGAACCCAGTGGTTATCTTCATATTGGCCACTCAAAAGCAGCACTATTGAACAAATATTTTGCTGAACGATACCAAGGTCGGCTGATTTTACGTTTTGATGATACCAATCCTTCGAAAGAAAGCAGTGATTTTGTGGACAATCTTATAAAAGATGTTGATACTTTGGGTGTAACATATGAAACAGTTACTCATACATCCGATTACTTTCCCCAGTTGATGGAGAAGGCAGAAAAAATGATTCGCCAGGGTAAAGCTTATGTTGATGATACACCACGTGAGCAGATGCAGAAAGAAAGAATGGATGGTATTGAATCAAAATGTAGGAATAACAGTGTGGATGATAATCTGCTATTGTGGAAGGAAATGATTTCAGGTTCTGAAAGGGGTTTGCAGTGTTGCCTTCGTGGGAAGTTAGATATGCAAGACCCAAACAAGTCTCTTCGGGATCCTGTGTATTACAGGTGCAATCCTGTTCCTCACCATCGCATTGGTTCAAAATACAAGATATACCCGACATATGATTTTGCTTGTCCATTTGTGGATGCAATAGAAGGTATCACTCATGCTCTCCGATCTAGTGAGTATCATGATCGAAATGCCCAATATCATAGGATTCAAGAGGATATGGGAGTGCAGAAAGTTCACATTTATGAATTCAGCAGGCTGAATATGGTCTATACACTCCTCAGTAAGCGCAATCTTAAATGGTTTGTTGAAAATGGTAAAGTAGATGGATGGGATGACCCTCGGTTTCCAACCGTCCAGGGTATTGTGCGTAGAGGATTACAAATTGAGGCATTAGTGAAATTCATTCTTGAACAGGTAACCGTAACAGGCACAACCTAAATCTTTCTAATGTTTCTGGGTAGATCATCTCATTTATTTTATTTTTCGCCTCTCTTGGTTTGTTATTAAGCACCTAACTTGTCATTCTTGTTTCTGATTTGGCTCCTCTGGATACTGGTTGAGTTTTTTCCCCCCCTGATTTTGTTTTTTCACATTCTATGTTGTTGATCCTCATCCCTTCTCACCCACAAACAATTTTTGTTTTGTCTCTTCGGTCAGCTATTTTGCCAATAGAAATTCTTACAACTTTATACAACTTGAGCAGTGAAGCTTTTTTTACAGTAGGTTTCTTTAACATAATACCCGGTACTTTTAATAAGGCAGAATATTGCAATCTAAACACAAGGGGAGATTGACGATTGCAGCATAGACACTTTATGAGGAAGCCTCCCTTAATCAATCACATTTTAGGAGGAAGCTAACTTCAATAATATTATTTACCTTGAAGAGGGTTAATGTGTGGTGGATACTTTAAACGATGTCACATGTCTACTGCTTATTGATACTATTAATAATGGCACTAGCAACTTTTTGATGAGATTCACCTCAACCAGCAATATTGATGTACTTGAGTTCTAGTCTGCTTGTATTCTTTTGGTTGTCATTGAGCTTCTTTGACTGCTTCAGTTTGGTGTTGTTGAAGCCTAGAAAAAGTTATCTATAATGCTTTGTTAGTGACTATAAAGGAAAATATTATTGCATCTGTATAACCTTTTGGTCAAATTTAGAACCTTTTATTGTGTTAGGAAGGCAAGATAACTGACATTTTACTTTACTCTTCAACATATGGATACGATCTGTGAGCTTTAAACTTGCCTAGTTTGTTTGATAGGTCTTTATTTGCTTTAACTTTGACATCCATATTGCTTTAGGGAGCATCAAAAAATCTTAACCTCATGGAGTGGGACAAACTTTGGACAATCAACAAGAAAATAATTGATCCTGTCTGTCCTCGACATACTGCTGTGATTGAAGAGCGACGTATCTTGTTGACCTTGACTAATGTTTCTGACAAACCATTTGTTCGTATCATACCAAGGCATAAGAAATATGAGGGTGCTGGTGAGAAGTCAACAACATACACTAAGAGTATATGGATTGATCATACTGATGCAGAGTTGATCTCAATAAATGAGGAAGTAACCTTAATGGATTGGGGAAATGCAATAGTGAAAGAAATTGGGAAGGACCAAGATGGAAATATCACCCATTTGACTGGGGTCTTACATCTAGAAGGATCTGTCAAGACCACAAAGTTGAAGCTCACCTGGCTGCCTGATACCACTGAGCTAGTGAACCTTGTGTTGGTGGACTTGGACTATCTAATCACAAAGAAAAAGGTAATCCTAAATCTTTGGCCTCGGAGAAATGTAACCAGTTTTTTGTCTATCTCTTTAGTATGTTTTCGCTCTGCTGTACTCTGTATCAAACATGTGTTTTTCCCTTATTGGTTTTCTGAAATTATGACTCATTTCCGGGTGATTAAGTGGTTCACTTCATGAATGCCATCTTATTATGAGATGAAATTACTTTTATTTACCGAAAGGGTTGTGGAATAAGCTGACTGGAAATAAATTGAAATTACTTTAGTGTCTCCAAGTCTAAATTTGGTGGAGGAGTAGTTGCAAAGTTTTCACTCAGACATTTGTATCTCTTGTAGGACGACAAGTTTCTTGTTCCTATAGACTTTTGTTTTGCTTCAATGTTAAATGTCTTACCTTGTTCATTTTGACATATGTTGTTTATTAGGATTGATTTTGGTTGGAATTTTTTTTTATTTTTTAGTTATTGTAATTGTCTACCAAGCTGTTTCGAACAAATTCATGTACCTGATTATAATGGTTTTGCTGATAGGATAAGGCGCTCTATAAGTTGTAAAGTTCTTTCCCTTTGGAAAACTGCAACTTCTTTGGAATGAACATCACTTACTGAAAATGGGACGTTGGGATACCTACTAGCCTTAATTGGTTTTCTTATTATTATATCTTTCCAATGGCATCTTCCGTTTGTTTTTCTTTGTATCATAGGAAATATGTACATGTTCATGAAATGAAGTCGTTCATACTTTGTAATGCAGTTGGAAGAAGGGGAGAGCTTTCTTGATGTACTTAACCCACATACTAGGAAGGAGACAGCGGCTTTGGGCGATGCAAATATGAGAAATTTGAAGCGAGGAGAGATATTGCAGCTTGAGAGGAAGGGCTACTTCAGATGCGATGTACCCTTTGTTAGGTCCTCAAAGCCTGTGGTTCTTTTTATGATTCCTGACGGCCGCCAAGCTACCTCCTTTTAAGTGATTTGTAGAAGGCTGTGGACAAATTATCTTTGATTATTATGGAAGCTACGCTGATTTTTTTTTCCGTCTAATTTTCCTTGATTTTGTTATGAAACAACAATGAAATCTGTTACTTGATGG
The DNA here is from genome assembly GCA_025629785.1 of Erythroxylum oxycarpum. Lineage (NCBI taxonomy): Eukaryota > Viridiplantae > Streptophyta > Magnoliopsida > Malpighiales > Erythroxylaceae > Erythroxylum > Erythroxylum oxycarpum. The sequence continues at coordinate 14,086,943 of JAOTAZ010000007.1, read as the reverse complement.
GACGACATGAGCATATTGCGACAATGAAAGACCTATTATAAACGATAAATTTCTTATGAGACCAGTAGTAAGTAGTAACCCCACCAAAGTCAATCCATCAACAGAGGCACCGTTCTTAGCGTTGCGTTAACGATTGCTATGTATAGTCGCAATTCTTATTTGAAGTCTTTCTTGTTAAATTGTTTTGTTTTAGATTTTCAATGTGTTAGGCTACACTGTGAATACAATTAAAATTTTTAATTACTTGAGATTAAATTGCCACATATCTGTCTTCTTTGTATTATTAATGCCAATTAAATTTTGTAAGAAGGAAATTAATGATAACAAAGTTAGCAAAGTTTTACACCATCTTTGAATAAAGGCTGACAACACAAAGCCGAAGTAAATGGACATGATAACTGTTCTACCATGTCTTAAAAACAAACGAAAAAGAGCAGGTTGCATTTGCATAGTTTAGATCATTCAAATCCGTCTGCACAAAACCATTCTTTATATATATTGATGGAAAAAAAAAAAAACTAAGAGTGTTAACCTTTCAAATTTTCGTGCAGCTATTAGTGTCCTCAAACCTACTCCCATAAATAATTATGAGAATAGCACCTCACTTACAAGACTTCTACTGTAACCTCCATGCATGAATTATATTATAACTGTACATTTGATTTCCCTGTTCTCTAATCCACAACGTAAGTTCTTTCTCATTTCAGCTAAGTTTCTCTCATTTTTGTCACGTAAGACAATTTATGGATCGATTTATTTTTTGTCGTACCTGTATCTATGATAATTTTGTAAAGATTGATTCCCTTTCTTCTTTACTTCTTTGATTTGTTTATTCAATGGTTCATAAACAACTTTGATAGTTTTCTAAGAGACATATTACAACCAAAAGTCACGTTATATTTTTAAAAGAGGGAAAGAAAGGTTCTTGGACTCATTTGAGAGCAAGGTTTTAAGACCCAATAACTATTATCTTGGGCTTTGTTCATTGGACTCAAGTCTATAAGTGACATGGGTCATTAAATAATTTAACAATCTCTCACTTGGCTCATATTACAACTTGGTGATTCAATAATAAAACTTTAAGTGCACATAATACATGGAATCGATTAAGTCATCCTTAATTGAATTAAGATGATGGGATCATGGCGATCATAAGTTATACAACATGATTCCTTCCATATATCACATAAGCAATGCAGTTCATAAAACTTTAAGTAGGTAATTCTGTAATTGTTATCGAAAAAAAAATTATTATTATATACAACATAATATGGATAACAAGTAAGTGAGCAAAAATATGATTGTAATTGAATTCACAAATGTCATAACAATTTGAGCACAACAATTATATGTATATATACATGTCAAAACGCTATATTAACTAGGACTTACCTATAATGCTCAACTATTCAACATGACCAATAAATGTTTTGGGTGGTAACCTTTTAGTTAATGGATCCGCTATCATGAGACCGATACCAATATGCTAAATTGATACTTTATGCTTTTGCACTTCTTCTTTCACAAACAAATACTTCAAATCCATATGTTTCACACCCTTTAAATTATTGTTATTCTTAGAGAAGAAATGTTGGCCCCGAAATTTTTCTTGATGAATTAAGCATGATTTAAATAAATTATGAGGTTTGATGGATTAATTTTTGGAGTTAATTATTTATGTCAAGGTTAGTAGGATTTGTATAACATAAGTTAATTGAAGTTAAGTGTTAATGTTGTAAGAATGTATCAAGGGCAATATGAGCAAGTCACTTAAGGACATAAGACATAAGGCATTAGGCAAGGGGCAAAATAGATATTGCACACTTATTAAGGATATAAGAAGAAGAAGAAGATATTGTTTTGGTTAAACAAAAAGAAGATATCGTGGATGAAGGGAGAAGAAGAAGAGAAAAAGAGGAAAGCTAGGGTTGTAAAGATCTTGAAGAATTTGAAGAATCGTGGAGCAAAACAAGTAAGTATAAGCTTTAACCCTTCTTGATTGTTAGATAAACCATGTTTAATGATAATTAGAAGTGAAAATGAAGTTGAATGTATGTAGGAGTTACTGATGAATGTTGTATGAAAATGTTATAATCTTTTAGGGTTAATGATTGTGTTGTGTTCGTGAAAGATTTTGGTTTGTAATCAGCTTAGAAATAAAGTATAAGAGGTGTTTTAATGTTAAGATGGGTTATATTTGAAAGATGAGAAGTATATAGATGGAAAAATGTTGAAAAAGTAGGTTTCGGGAGGTTTTTGGCCTTGCAAGCCGCTGCGTGGTTTTGCCCTCGCCACGGCGCACGCCAACATTCTCAGCATTGCGAGAGTCCATTTTCCTGCACAGACATGCTTTAGTATTGTGGGCATAAATTTTACGAAAGATGTGAAAATGAGGTGATTTTAAATTCTTTGTACACTAGAGACATAGGGCTACAACGTTTATGAAGGAATGAAGTTTTAAGTCAGTTTCTAAGGATCTCAAATTTTGGATTGAAGTTGAGCATAAAATTTTGTTTTAGTATAAGAATAGCCAGAAAATGTTTTGGGCATAAATTTTAGAGTATTGAACCAAATTGAATGATTTTGGAGTCATTAGAAACTCGAGACAATGGGGAACAATGTTATAGAAGAAAGTATTATCAAATTTCTTCATATACCTGACAATTGAATGGGGATTGTTTTCATTATTAAAGGACATCAAGGAAGGCAAGAGGAGCAAGTGTGAGGAACCTTTGAGCAAGTCTTTAAGCAAGGATTTCTAAGGTGGGTACACGTTTATAATAGAGTAAGTAAGCCACTCATTGTCTTCTTCAAATCAAGTAAGATTTAATGATTTAAATTACATCATCAATGTTGCCTTATTTGCTTTTTGAATGAATTGCAAAATTGTTATATGTTTGATACATGATTTGTGTTGATGATTGATGAAAAGACTTTGAAAAAGGGTCTCCCTTTAAAAGAATACATGTTTATGAAATTATGTTTGCGGAAATGATTTTTGCAAGGATATCAAGTTTATGATAAGCAAGTTTTTTAAAAAATGTGCCATATTGGGCAACAAGATTACAGGATTTTGAACTATATGTGTTATATGGGTTTGTGGTAGTCCCTCAAGAACCGTCACGTGCACGTTGAACCAAGTATAGGCTTCTCCTGCCTACCGGCTAGTAGCATGGAGCTCCCTCAGTGACTCCCTGAAGAATTTACGGCTACACAGAACCATTATATGGGAATGTGTAATGCGTCATGAATTTGGACTTACCCAAACCATTCTGATGTGATTCTATGCTTATGATTTGTTGAAAAGTTTAATGCATACATGATTTTTAATTGCTCATGAATTGTTTGAAAATCAAACATTTTGAGATGATGATAATTACATGTGAAATTACTATGTTTTCTAAAAAGTACGATGGCAATGAGCTCTTGAAGATGTTTTTGCTTGTTCTCGATTATAAACCTGTTATCCACGAGCTTTATAGCTCCCCCCCACTCTCCTTCCCCTATTCAGGCAATGAGGAAGATATCAAGTGATCAAGAGTGTACGAATATTACTACAGAATCTGCATATCTTGGAATTTAAGTTATTTTTGTAAAATACAAGGATTAGTCAAATTTCATGGAGTATTAGTTCATGTAACTTTTGTATTTTTGAGATTTTGGTTTATTGTTGTATTGTGGCTTGGAATGCCATAAGAGCTTGTAAAACTCTATTCTTTTGATGTTAATGAATTATGAATTATGTATGGATGATGATGAGTGGAAATATGAATTTGTATATGGATGAGGTTGAGTTGAAATTAGGTATAATATGAGTAAGTTATTGATTTGAGATGATGAATTTTTCACATGAATTGTTGTTACATATATATAACTGAGATGTGTTATGGAAAAGGAACATAGAAATGGTATGAGACTTTAAACTTCATGAATTCTTTAGATTACGCTCACGTTTGTATGACGAGTAATAATACACATACGTTTTATGGCATAAGAGTTGGGTTCTGAAAACGGGATCCAACAGTTAGGGCCCAACGTGTTTGGTATCAGAGCAAGAAGATATTACAAGGAACCATGCTCAAGTATGATGTTATTTTGTTAAGAGGAGTGAATTCGGGACAACTCAGAGTGAAAGTAAGGTTTGGATAGATGGAGAAACCTAGGGAAGGGTCTTGAGTGAACTTTTCCCAAAAGGTGTTAGTATGGTACATTTTTCATTTTCGCCGCGACGAAGCCAAGCTTCTCGCCGCGACATAATTATTCCCATCAAGACTAGGAAGAAAAATTTTGGACTTTCGCCGCGGCGAAGTCAAGACGGAGGTTTGTCGCGGCAAAAGTTAATTCGCTCGCCGCGGTGTAAAATCCTAAAAGGTTTCGTCGCAACGACGTCCCACTTTGCTTTCGAAGGATCTTTATTTTAAAGTTTCAACTTCTAAATCTTCCCTCCACGCTCAAGTTTCATGATTCCGTGTTTGATGTTGAGCTCTAGAAATGGGATCCAACACTCACTCTCCCGCAAATAGGTGCGTGCATTATATGCACCTACCATGCGCCCTGACATATTGACGATGCAGATGGGGACACATGGTGAGCGCGTGTAATGTACGCGCCATACAGTAAAGGCGCGTCTATGCGTGGTGGCTTGTGTCATACACTTTCCATCATTAATTGCATGTGTGGGGTGCACATGGGCCCCGTGCACTTATGGCGCCTGTTTGCACTTAGTGGCGCGTGCACTGCACGTTTGCCCTGCCACCTACAGCGGTGATGTCTGGCTGACATTAATGCACAATAACTGTTGTTGTCAACGTTACAATACTACTAATGTCAACAAAAAAAGGAAAAAATTTTAGAATTTTCGTAAGGATATCCCGAGTCCTTTTGGGTGAATTTCACATGCATTATGCCTATATAGAATGAGAGGATAACATAAGGATGTATCTCTTGTGATTATGGTCCTTTTAAGTACTGGTGAGATTACAGTCACCGCAGTTACCTTTCAAGTCAGTATTTGGATTGTACCGCTTGCATGTCAGGGGATGTCTCTGGTCTCATGTTTGGTTATTCTGTCCATAGGTGTAGGCCTTTTATAAAGGCATTAGATAAAGGAAAGTTGTTGTCTGGATGATCTATTCACCCACAGATGGTTGAATCATCAGAGTTGATAGTTTGTACTCTAATCAATTTTAAGTAAATGTCTAATTACATATATTATGTATTTAGCTCATAGGTATTTTATAATATATGTGATCAGATTTTTGGTATAGATGTTATTTTAATGCTTTAAGTATTGTTGTTATCCTACATTAATATTGATTTTGACATTGTCTTTCTATTTTGCAGTCACTTTTTCTGTAAACAACAATGGAGTTATGATTGAGACCTTGATTGGTTTCAATTTGAAGAAGTGGAAGAAGGATGTTAAGTTTGCCATAGAGATGGTCGATATCAACATGACAATGCATATAGAGAGACATTCTCCACTCACTGATATAGCTCATAAGCTTATAAGGTAGCTATGGCAATCTGGGAGCGGTCAAATAGGATGTGTTATTTGACTATCAAGAGGTTGATTGTAACATCCCGTTACTGGTAACAAAGGGTATTATGGTAATATTGGGTCAGACTGATAGATTTCATTGCATTCACTGACTGAGCATGCTACTGGCCTCT
>JAOTAZ010000007.1:13977609-13992121 GCA_025629785.1 Erythroxylum oxycarpum | reverse complement strand
TGGGGATGCTTCATAGCTTCATACATGTTGAAGCTTACTTGCTGATCGCCTACCTCCATGGTGATTTTACCTTCCTTGTTGGGCCCCGATTCGCAGTAAGCATGTTTAAATTATTTTGATATTTTAGTTTGATAAATTTTAATTTGGTTGGAATAAATTGAGGATTTTTATTGTGTAGGTTTTGATTATTACATGACGAAATTTAGTGAAATTCGATTTGTTGATAAATTATGAATTGTGATGCATTGTTAGTATTAAAAGGACTTATATGAATTGAAGGTCCTATGAATTTCGGTTATGGAGATTAAATGGAGGGAATAGATTAAATTAGAGCTTTATAAGTTGTTTGAATTTTTTTAAAAGGAAAAATTAGGAAGTTTGTATAGGGTTTGAAGGCTTAAGGTGAGTTAAGTGGGCTTTTAGCCCTTTCGCATATCTTGTAAATGGGCTAAGGTCCATTTAAATAGCAATTACATGAGAAAGATGGAAACTAGGTAACCTTGGGCTTGGAGACTTGGGCTTAAGTATGAGTTAAAATGTTAGGCTAAGTAATAAAGGAAGCTTGAAAAGGAATCAAGTGGGCTTTTAGCCTTTTATATTGTAATTAAATGAAGAAGGAAGGACCAAGACATGGAAGCCCACGAAATTAGGAGGGAAAGTAAGAGCCCATTTAGGTTGAAAGTAAATGAGAATTAAGGAAACAAAAGATTAAAATGAAAGAAGCATAATGAAGTGTGTTAGGTGATGAGGTGGACGAAATTGAAGGGGGAAGGGATGCATTGTCATTTTAGCTTAGGTTTTAAGTGATTTCTTAAGTTATTTTTAGACCTTCACCGAAACTAGCCAAGGAAAAGAAGAGAACCATTCGAAACTTCAAGAACAAAAGAGAGGAGAGTTTCGAATCTACAAGAAGAAAAGAGCAAGAGTGAGTTTCGGCTAGGTTGAAGAAGAAGAGGTAGGTTTTGTGATTTTCTAGCTTGAGAAAAGTGATGCTAAAGGTTTCTTGAAAGAGAAAGAGGAAGAGGGAGAGTTGATGAAGCAAATCAGAAATCGTGGGTTCATCTTCAAGGTAAGACAAATTCGAAATTCATGGCTTGATTGTTAGAGTTTTGTTTTTCATGCTTAACAAGGATGGTTGGAAGAGTTTCTAGAGAGAGAATAAGAAAAGAAAGGGTTTAATCTTAGGGATTTCGAAATTTTCTTGGTTTTATTGTTTGGGTTTCTCTTTTCTTGCTTATAAATGGTGGTTTGAAGGTTTGAAGAGTGTTTTGTGAAGGAATAAGGAAAGAAGAAGAGTTGGAGGCTTTGTTAAAAAAAATCAGATTTGGTGTTAGTGTCTTTAAGGTGAGATTTTCGTAAATTCTTGTATAAATTGAGAGGGGTTATGATGTTAATTGTTTAGAAAATGTATAGGTAAAGTGAGATGGGTTTTAAACCAAGATTTGCATTCTTTAAAAATTTTCCAGCATGGTGATCTTTAGTTAATTCATGGTTTTTGTTAGAGTTTTGCCGTTCTTGCTTAGAAAGGAAGGTTAAAAAGGTTGCTTTAAAAGTAAAGTGAAAAGGAAGGGTTAATGGAGAAAGAGGAAATTCATGGGCTGCATTTAAGCTAGTGGATTTTCGAAATTTGTTGGTGTTATAGATGAGTTTTTATTTTTATAGCTTAGGAAAGGTATAGGGAAGGTTAAGTTAGTTTAAATGGAAGTTTTTCCATTTCAAAAAAAATTCCAGCATTGTAAATCTCTTGTTAATTAGACTTTTTATGCTTGATTAAGGTCAAGAAAGGGCTTTGGAAGTAGATGAGAGACAATTTGATCAATCCTAGAGCTAAAGGGATTAAGGTGGGTGATTTCTTAATATTTGAGATAATAGGCATATGAAAGTTTTGTTAATAAATGTAAACTAATGTTTTCTAATGACTTAGCATGTTTATATGAATTACTCTTTGTGATGTTTGTATATGATGTATGTTAGAATGATTTGTTAAATGGTTCATTAAATGAAAATGATAAGAATTGATGATTTCAGAAAAAAGATTGGATTATGTGATTTTTGGAAAATTCCATGTTATGCAAGTATGTGTGAATGATGTGAAAATGCATGATTACTTGGGTTTGTAGTGATCCCCTCTGTTAGCAAGTGCACTTGTCTATATAGGCTTCGCCAGCCTGCCCGTTAGTGGCACAGGAGCTCCGAATTTCGGACTCCCCTCCGTTCACGGCTACACATGACCGCTTGGCGGAATTGTGTAGTACGTCCTGTTAGGATCACTCAAACCACTTGTTATGTGATTATGTGCTATTGTGTTATGATTGTTGACTTTGTAAATGATGTGTTTTATCGAAAAATGACAATTGTAATTATTGACTTGAAAATGATTGTTTAATAAACTTTTGTATGCTTATGCTTGCATATTAAATTGTTACCCACGGAGCCGTCGAGCTCACCCCCCATTTCCCCTCCTCAGGTAGCAAGCGAGAATCCGAGTCTCCGCATCGGGTTTGAGGCAACTCCGATGCATTTTGTTGGTTTAGAAGTCATATGTTAGAAAACTAGGCTTTAGATAGCTTTTTGAAGCTAATGAAGTACTTTGTATTTTGTTCTTTGAGACTTTGATGTATTTGGGCTAAAATGCCTTTGAATCTTTGTATGTACTTATTTCCATGAAAATGTAAGAGTTTTGAATTTGAAATGCATCTTATGTATGTTTTCTAAGAATGTATTGTTGTATGGTTGAGAATGACAAAAAGGAAAGAATGAGATTGTGTGACTTTATGGCTTGGAAATGAGTAGATGCTTAGGAGTGAGATTGTATTATAGTTTGAGAAATGTTTAGAAGACTAGGAGTGTGTTGCTGCCTTTGGATATTGAGTTTTTATGCAGGTACTTGAGTTGGGATGAATTGAATTGAAGTTTGGCTAGATGATAATTTAGGGGAGGTGCTGTCAAATTTTTCACAAAATTTGGCAGCAACTTCGTTGGTCTTTTCGACCCCCTTAGTGTTTAATTTGGATCGGGAGGTCTTCTTGAAACTTGTAGTGCATGTTAATATCTTTCCATGGGTATATGATATGTCTCATTCGGACTTAAGATGAAGAAGATATAAGGATTTGAAGATTGCTGCCACTGTTCATTTTGTTCTCGGGTACTGTTCATTGGGCATTTTTGGGCTGAACCTTTGGAAGGGTTTTTCACCCTCTTAGAGACAGTTTCGATTTTTGGTTCCTTCATAGAAAATGTAGCTTATCTTTTCCTCTTACTTTTTGATGTATGATTTGTAATTATTGGAGTTAGGAATCAAAAGTTATAGGGTTTGGAAGATGACAGTTACTGTTCATTATGTCAAATTACTGTTCCATTGGTTTTTCATTTTAGCTGAAACTTCAAGTGTGTTTTTACCTCTCCTAATGACTGATTTGGCTTTTACTTCCTTCATAAGAGTTGTAGATCACCTTTTTCCCTTTCCAACGAGGTATAGTATGCATTGTTCGGAGATAGGAGTAAAAAGTTATGAGCAATTGAAAATTTCTGATTACTATTCATTTGGTCAAAAGTACTATTCATTTGGTCTTTCTTTAGGCAAAACTTTGCAACAACTCATGACCTCTCTAATGAATGAATTTGTTATACCATCCTTCTAGAATGTTATGGAATTTCTAATTATGTTTCGAGAGGCACTAAACGTACGAAATTCGGACTTTCGGTATGAAAGGTTATAAAAATGCAAAGTTGGTTTTACATCAAATATACCACCCTTTTTCTTATTTTCTTTGTTTCTTCTCCATTTGACCTCCGATTTGTATGCAATGCGAAGCATTGGTTACTAGTCAAATTTTTCTACCCCTTTTTGGAAAAATGAAAGTGTCGGGTTTTAGTTGGACTTCATGGCCAATGTGTGTCAGTTTTGTGCGAAATTTCGTTTTTGCGATCTATAAAGATCCGATTGAGGCATTTTCTGTTTTCATTTGACCTAAAGGCATGAATTTCCATTTTAGCTTAGGAATTGGATTTTGTTTTGGACCCTAAGTGAATCAATTTCATTGACGGAAATTCAGCTGAACCTTACACGTTGTATTCGGAGGACTTTAATTGGGTTTAGAATCATGTATAAGTATGAAGGTTTCGGATTAAGTAGTTAGACTTCGGAAACGGGATCCAACAATTTATAAACTCTATACCACAACCTCTCTAACTCTTCATTTCATACCATTAAATTCGCTTAAATTCATTTCCACAATAGATCAAAATGAAGACTACACTCTATCACCAAAAATAAAGCATATTTGGATAACACTAATTCCTGCACTTCCATTTTTCTGTATTATTCATTTTCAACAACAATTTCATTTTATTATACACTTTGTAGTTAAATACTTAACATTACATCACTTGTTCAAATTCACCTCGGTTAACACATCATATATTTTCATACGTGAGCAGTACATCAACAATACGCGTAATCTTCTAAGCTATACTAGATACAAATATTTTTTCATAAACTTACGTAAATTTTTATATATTCATAGTGAAGAGAAACAGAGCATATCAGAAAATCCACCTTTTTATACATTCTCTATTTTCCTTCTCAACTTCCATTTTAAATCTTTCATTCTCCTTCCCAGACATCACCACATACTTATTCCTTAACTCTAAACTCGTTTTTGTCCATTTCTAAAAACATCCAAAATTTCATGTAAAAACCATGAAACAGAGTATATACATATCAATTTTTCATGATTTTCTTTTCTAACTCAAATTAAAATCCTTTCAACCCCATTATATAACATATTAGTCATCAATTCTAAAAAATCAACACATACGGCATGCCCTGAATTTCCTCACTCACTTTTCAACAAACATGCATATCACTATTGCGTAACCATTTAACAGTGAGTTAACGTGATGCATGCTTCAACTTATACAGAAATAAAGAACTATATAAAATCTTAATTGTTTAAAGCTCTAACATCATCAAAATCACGTGAACCCTAATCCTTCATGCAACCATGTAGGTCATTGTAGAGGTTGATAGGTTTCAGTTTTTTTTTGGGCAAATGAAAGAAATAACAAAGTAGGAGTGGTAGTGGGTAGAAGAAAACAAGATTTTACTCTAATGGAGATTTGATGAAAAACTCTGTGTATTAGAAGAAACTTGAAGAAGAGGTTACATGGAAAATGAAAATAAGAACACAAAACTTGGTCTTTCCAATGAACATATATAGTCTAAACTTGAACTAGACAAGTGACATTTGTCACTTATCTAACATCTTAAGCTCTAACTAAGTTATGTTCAGAATTATTACATAAACCATTAATAACACCATGCACAAGTAAACATTCAGCTCCATCCTTCTATGTAAATAATAACTCCAAAAAAAACGTGGCAAGAGAAGAATGGTAATCAACTATAAAAAATTAAATAAAGCTACTATAGGTCATATATCTAAATTTCCAATAAAAGACTATATTATTACTAGATTAAAAGGACATCATTGTTTCACTACACTCGATGCAAAATCTAGTTATTAGCAATTAAGACTACATGAAAATACAAAACCATTAATAGCCTTCACCTGTCCACCACAAAAACATTACTAATGGAATATATTATCTTTTGGATTAAAACAAGCCCCTGGTATTTATCAAAGATTTATAGATAACAATTGATGGGCATCGTTTTTGGATTCCAACTCTTACTCAAAAAACACAAATGTTGGCTCCAGATTCCAGAACCCAACTCTTGCGAAATATCATAATACTTGAGCATAATCCCATGAAATCTCCTTAACCATTTTAATAAGGAGTCAAAAGAACATACACAACCAAAACTACTTCAATCTATCATTTCATTTCTCAAGCAATAGAGTTTGAAAAAATTTATTTACATATTAAAAGTCACACCATTGGCTTATTACAAAAATACAAAATAGCAAATGAAGCAATTCCCTTAGGGTCTTGATCACTTGATCTTTTTGTTATCACCTGAAGATGGGACAGAAAGGGGGAAAGCTTGAAAGCTCATGGGTAATAGTTTATAACAGAAAAGTAAGCAAAACTTTTGAAACCATTTTACTTGTCATAGAAAATATCTTATTGAATCGTAAAACACTTGTTTTTCAAATTTCTTGTTGCGCAGTCAAATTCACAACTGCAAAACATGAATACATCAGACTTATTCAAATATATTATAAGCACATAAGCACATTAGGGTGGTTTGGTGTAAGTCCATAAACATGACGCACTACACATTTCCCGTAAGGGTCATGTGTAGTCGTAATTCTTGAGGGAGCCCTTGAAGGAGCTCCGTGCCGCTAGCGGGCAAGTAGGAGAAGCCAATAACTTGGGTCAGCGTGCACGTGACGGTTCTTGATGGACTACCACAAACCCACATAACACATATATTTCAAACTCTTATAAACTTCTTGCCCAAAATGGCTCTTTTCTTGAAAACTTGCTTTTCATATATCTACTATAACTTGAAAATCATTTCTGAAAACATAATTTCATAAACATGAATCTTTTCAATAGAATCATTTGTAAAGACTTTTCATCAATCATCATATAATTCATGAAGCAAACATATAGCAAATTTCATAAATCATTCATAAACAATAGATGCAACACTTATAATTCAATTGAAATCAGTGATTTTATTTTATTTAAAGAAAACAGTAGTGGCTTATTGATTCTATTATAAATATGTACCCACTTTGATTTCCTTGCTTAAAGACTTGACTTGCTCTAAATGCCTCTTCTCTTTGCAAACAACCTGAGGTATCAAAGGTTCTTTCCTGCTATATCTTTAATGTGTACTCTGTAAGATGATCTAATTGAAATAGACCTCTACGACCCCCTTAGTTCTTCACCAAATGAAGAAATATTTGACTCAATTGGAAGCTCTTCTCTTTCTCTACCTTTTTCTCTTCTTAAACAACCTCAAAATCTCTCTTGAAGGCTAAGGAAATTAAAACCCTAGCTTGTTTTCTCTTCTTTCTCTCTTTCACTCTTTTTCATGTTTCTCTCTCTTATCTCTTTTCTCATCCATGCATTTTGCTTCTCTCCCCACCCAATTCACGTTTTTCTTCTTTATTTAGAAGCAAGACAAAACTTTTTCTTGCAATTATGCCCTTAGTGATTGAGAATTGACCAATTTGTCCTTCCATTTACGCCTTATGTCTTTTATCATTAAGTGTCTTGCCAAAAAATATCCTTGAACATTCTTACCTAACACTTTCTTTTAGAAAAATGTTCTCCGTTGCCTTAAGCTTCTAATGACACCAAAATCATTCAATTTCATTTAGAAATCTGAAAGTTGTAATCCAAACATTTTAGACTATTGTTAGACTTAAACAATACATTATACCCAACTTCCATCCGAAATTTTAATGTCTTAGAGACTAAATTACAATTCACTTTCTTTATATAATTTGTAACTCTATGTCTCTGGCTTACCAAAAGTTAGAAATAATCTCATTTGGAGCTCTACAGATCAAGATATCATCAAAATACTGAAGTCTGTTCAGTAGAATAATACTAGTTCATACTATTTAAGAGCACACTCACTGTACCCGTCCCACGTTTTTCACTCAATCTTCCACAATTCATTTCAGATGGCTATGATTTTTCTTGGAGATGTAGAGAAATATCTTACTAGTCTAATGGTTCAAAAATCAAGTCATTTGGGTGTCTAAAGAAGAAGTTATGGCTAAAGAATCAAATCTGGTTTTGTCCTCAATCATATTGGACTTGTCTTGGGACAATTGACATAACCTTCCCTTCTGATGTGGGATTTAGATGTTCTTTAGATGGTTTGAAATAGAACTTCAAGATATACAACTCTTATGAAGATTTGAAGACAAATTGTTTCATCTAAGGGTCAAAAATAGGAACAAACAATATGACGTCAATTATAGAGGAAGTGACATCATCAGATGATACAGGATTGGGAAAATTGCCATAACTTTTTCTCTAGATATCGAATTAAGGTTTTCTTTGAATGGTTGGGAAGAGGACTTCAAGACCTACTTTCATGAAGATCTCTAAGACAAATTTTATCATCTGTGGGGTCAAAAATGGGAACAAAAGATATGATGTCATTTATAGACGAAGTGACATTATGAGACGATATAGGATTGGAAAAATTACCATCACTTTCACTATAGATATCGGATTAAGGTGTTCTTTATAGGGTTAGAAAGAGAACTTCAAGATCTACAACTTTCGTGAAGAACTAAAGATAGATTCTATCTTATAAAGGGTGTAAAATGGAACAAAAGAAGTAAGAAGCAGAAGAAACAAAACATTGAAGTTATGACATCATCAAAGATCATGTGACGTCATCACAGAATAAGCAAAACATAGAAGAAGCAAAACATATAAGATATGACATCATCACAGACCATGTGATGTCATCACAGAAGAAGCAAAACGTAGAAGAAGCAAAACATAGAAGACATGACATCATCACAGACCATATGACATCATCACAGAAGAAGCAAAACATAGAAGATATGACGTCATCACAGACCATGTGACGTCATCACAAAAGAAGCAAAACATAGAAGATATGACGTCATCACAGACCATGTCACGTCATCAAAGAAGAAGCAAAACATAGAAGATATGACATCATCATAGACCATGTGAAGTCATTATATAAGAAGCAAAACATAGAAGACATGTCATCACAAATGACACATCATCACAGAAGAAGCAAAAGATAGAAGAAGCAAAAAGACAGAAGATACATTTTCACTTATAGGGACCATAACTTTCAGCTAAAAGTCCAAAAATTTCATGCTATATACCGTTAGAAAGATAAAAGAAGGTCCTACAGTTATCTAGATGACAACTTTGTCTAAATCTATCTAGATCAATCCAGAATTTCCCCTGAAGTCAGAACACGAATTTTACATTCATCCACCAATGTATTGCACCCAATTCTCAACTTCATAAAAAAATTTTGAGATTCTTAGAGACAGAATATAAATTTGATGTCTTCATAAGAAATGTAGCCATATGTTTCTATTTTAATCCAAATTAAGAATAATCTTATTTGGATAACTAGAGAAAAAGTTGTGGCTAAAAGACTGAAGCATACTCAGTGAACATTTTCCAAATCAACTACCAATTTATTTCAAAATCTTTCCTTAACACAACTCATACCAAGATCACCTTTACTACTTCATTTACTCCTCATTCTCAACTTAATTTCAAATCAATATCATCCATAAAGATATTATAATCCATGATTAATCATGAACACGAATAACAAAACATACACATATGTACATATCCTTTATTAACTTACTACACAAATATTACTTTCATTTTACTGTAACTTTCACCTTAATTCTTCCTAATTCAAAATCTCTTATCCACCATAAACACCATAGCAAATCATAAATCTATCCACATCTCTCATTCATTGCTTTACTCTTGTCTATAAACTCTTGGTTCAAGAACTTTCATTCATTTGTCCTTTACTCAGGACTAATCACCAAAATTTCTCATTCAATAGTTCTAATCTTCGACAAAAAGTTCAGGGTCCAACATCCTTAATAAGACTTTCTTATGCCTAGCTCCTAAGATCCTAAATCCATCCTCATTTGATTACTATAGGCCAAATACTTGTCGTGACTTCCTCTATAAAATTATTACTAAAATTTTATTAAATAGGTTTTGCATTAAATCATTAGTGATAACTGAGGGGATCTTCTTAACGGAAGGTAAACTGGGGCAACATCTTAATTACTTAAGAATTATTAAAGGGGTATACTAAAAAGAACTCTCCAAGAATTGTGCTACCAAGGTGGATTTCAATAAAGCTTTTGATTCCATAAGTTGGGAATTCATCTATAAGCTACTTTAGGCCTTTAGGTTTCCTAGAATTTCAGGAAGTGGATTAAGGCTTGTATCACTCTACCTTTTTCAGTGAATCAATAAATGAAGCCCCTTTCAAGTTGTTTATAAAAGCTTAAGGAATAAGGCAAGGAGATCCACTCTCTCCTTACCTATTCATTCTTTGTATGGAACCACTATCTCTCTTATTAAAACACAATACCACAAGGGATGCCAACTATAAATACCACACCAAATATAAACTTATCAAGCTAACAAGTTTATGTTTTTTAGATGATCTTCTTGTTTTCTCTAAGGCTGACTCAAAGTCTATCCATGTTTTGATGGAATCTTTAATGTAATTTATAGAACTTTCAGGGTTGGACATACATTATTAAAAGAGTCACATTATTATACCTATGAGTGCAAGGCATGTAGAGGAGAAATGAAGTAAATAACACGTTAGTATAGGCTTACAAAATGCACAAGAAGGGGGGTGAATTGTGTATCCGTTTTCTTGAATACAATCCCTTTTTTCAAATTTTCTTTTGAAAACTTGCTTTTCCAGAACTATTGAATTACCAGTATTACGAAGTATTGCAATTCGCTTCAAAATATTCGTATGAAACAATATGAATAAAAGTTGAGAGTTGAGAGTAGGAATTGACACAACAGATTTATACTGGTTCACCCCAAATCATGGGCTACGTCCAGTTCTCAGAATCCTTTATGAGATTTCACTATTCTTCACAAAGATACAAGTATTCTTTTCGCCGAGCCTCTTCAGGTCTCTTACAGCAAGTATTCTTTTCAATCTTAGCCTCTTCAGGCTATCTGCTTTTCTTCTTTCTACTGAAAGATGTTTCGAGCTTTGTTACAGACAATATAGCTCTAGAGTTTAGTACAATGAATACAATGATTCACAATCTCTTGAAATCGCCAATTTTTTAAGATCACTAACTTCTACAGTCTTCGAATTTAACTCATATTTATAGCCTTCATCTTCAACCACTTCTTGATAACTGCTTCTTTCTTCTTGTTTCTTGATCTTTGAAGAAACAGTTATTCAGTTGAGTTCTGTAACTAACTCAAACTAATTAACCAACTGACGTGGTATCGGGTCTTCGTCTTAGTTTTGCTTCTGCTTCGTCTTACTTTCTATCGTCTCATTTTCACTTCCGCTTCGTCTCATTTTCTTTCGTCTTACTTTCGCTTCCGCTTTGTCTTAGTTTCTTTCATCTCACCTCCACTTCCGCTTCGTCCTAATTTCCGCTTCATTTTTGCTTCGTCTTACTTTTTTCCCTCCTTTGTCTTACTTTCATCTTAGCTTCCATCTCAGTTTTGTCTCTGTTTCGTCCTACTTTCTAATATTATTATTATTTCATTTTCATCAAAATTACTAACCATGAACAGTGATAGTCAAGTATTACGTATAAGAAGATATGCAATTGAAAAGAATTGTAAATTATACTATCTTCTATGCACTTCTCTTCTCTTCTTCTCCTTTTCTTCTTCTTTTGTATTTCATTTCTTCTCTTGTTCGTCTCTTCTCCTTCTCCCCCTATCTTTCTCACTTTCTC
Source organism: Erythroxylum oxycarpum (assembly GCA_025629785.1). NCBI lineage: Eukaryota > Viridiplantae > Streptophyta > Magnoliopsida > Malpighiales > Erythroxylaceae > Erythroxylum > Erythroxylum oxycarpum. The sequence continues at coordinate 13,980,701 of JAOTAZ010000007.1, read as the reverse complement.
CTTTCTCCCCCTACTTGTTATTGATAAAAAATCATGACCGAAGATGCTTCATAATTTTAGAGAACATATCCTTCATTTCAGTACGGAGTGACTTGAGGTCTAGTCGTATATCTGCTACTTCCTTATGCAAGTCACCCACCAAAACACACAGATCATCAACCCTGTCATGAATTTCTCCAATTTCTTAGACTAAGGGATCATCTTTCTTCTGTTGTACTACTTCAAAACCAATTGTAACATCCCACCTCCGACGGGAAGGGTAAAATAGTAATTTGTCTAGGGGTGATCGTGATTAGGACTGATTTGGCATTGTTATGCATACTGGTATTGGTCAACAGTGAAATATGTGCACATGAAAATAACTGTACATGCATACATGACATTCCCGGTAATTGGGCCTAAACGTAATTTTACTGTGAATACTGTGGAAATCGTGTTTAAAAAATTTATTGGAGTGATCCATTTTGTGTTTTACATTTTAAGGGATTTTTAGGAATTTTTCTGGAATTTTTCGGAGAAAATTTCCGGACCCGAAAAAAATCGCCAAATGACGAACTGGTTGATTTTCGATAGCAAAAATTGCTATCCAATGTCACTACAATATTGGGTTTATTATTTTGGGATTGAAATGCGGGCCATTGGAATTGATTGGGTCAAATTTTATTAGGATTTCTTAATAAATCCTATTACATGGTTTTGTCTTTTATCATTTTTGTCTTTTTCTTAAATAGGATACTTGTCCTGCACATTTAATGCATTCCTATCCTTATATTTTCGGTGAATTCAAGTTAAGGAAGGAAAAGAGATTAATTTTATTGCTTTAGAACCAAAACATCCGAACATCTCTCTTCCCTCTTCTCATCGATTTTCTTCATTTATTTCACTTGGTTGCTACTCTCTTCTCCTCCAACCTTAAGTGTTCTTCCTTGCTTGCTTATAAGCTTAAACCTTCTACCTCCTTACCTTGATGATAACCATGCATGGGATGGAGAAGAAGAAAGGTAGTTGGAGAATTTAAGAGTCTTGACAAGTTGGAAGCTTAGTTAGGTAAGCTTTTATGTTAAGCTTCAATTTTTATTGTAGTTAGATGCATTAAATGGGATGTATTATGCATGAATTTTGAGGTATTGTGCATTACTTACATAAAACATGGCTTGATTTGTTGGATAGGGTTATGCTTGTGTAAGAGTTAATGAGGTTGAATATGATTAGTGTGTGAATTGCATATGTTGAAATGATTCTAACAATGTTAGATGCCTAATATTCAAAAGAAAATGATTGAGTATGATGCTGCCATTTTGTGACTAAGTATGTAATTGAGAGTTGAAATGAACTTGAGACTGATTTCTTGGATAAGTTGGATGCTTATTGATGTGTTATTGGCATTGGAAGTGATAGTAGAGAAGTTTAGGAACAAAGCTGGAAAATTGATTTTTGACCTAGTGCACTGTTTTGATCATAACTAATTGTATGGTTAAGCAAATGAGGTGAGGTTTGTGCCAAATTAAACTTGAGTTTGTTGGCTACATTTTTGTGTGAAATAGGTGTTGCCTAATTGTAGCTCTAAGAGGTTGAATTTTGGCCTGGAAAGTTAGTAGTATGTACTGTATGAACAGTATCCGAAAGTAGTCATTTGAAACTTTGGTGATTTTTCTAGACAGGTTCGGAAATAATGATCTGAGTCATAGCCCATGAACTAAAGGTAGTGTCTACTCTGAAAATGTCAAGTGAGATAGTGAAGATAGTGAGACCGTCAATTGACAGCCTTATTCAGTCCGTTTACTTTGATGAGTGAGAGTGAGATAGCCAAATAAGTGACTGAACGACTTACTGAGTTTGTTACTGTGATCTTTCAGAAAATGAATCATTGAGTGATGAAGTGTATGGGGCGTGTAGGAACATATGATAACTGTCATAGTGAACCATTAACTGAGAATTTCGATGACGAAATTTTTATAAGGAGGGGGGAGTTGTAACATCTCACCCCCGACGGGAAGGGTAAAATAATAACTTGGCTAGGGGTAAGAGTGATTAGGACTAATTTGGAATTGTTCATACATAATGATATTTGCAAACAGTGAATTTGTGTACATGAAATAACTGTACATGCATTCATAATTATTTCCCGGTATTGGGCCTAAATGGACTATTATTGTGATTAATGTAGGAATAGTGTTTGAAAAATTTATTGGACTGATCCATTGTGTGTTGTATAGTTTAAGGGATTTTTAAGAATTTTTCTGAAATTTTTCGGAGAAAATTCTCGGACCGAAAAAAAATAGCCAAGTGGGGAACCGGTTGATTTTCGATAGTGAAAAGTACTGTCAATTGGGATTATTGAATATGTTTTATTTTATGGTTGGGACCGAACATGGACCCCTAAATTGGATTTAAATTGCTTGGTATTTGTATTATTTTTTCAAAAATTTGAATGATAGTTTGACTTTTCCTCTTTTAAGTGGACAAATATGTGATTGCCACATATCCACTTCATTTAATGTTGCATTTCGGTGACTTAAAAGAAGGAATGAATAAAGATGAGTTTCTAGCTTACATTCTTCATTTCCATCCGAAAACTCCATCTCTTCCTTCTCATCGATTTTCTTCTTTGGTTTCACTTAGTTGCTACTATCTTCTCCTCCAACCTTAAGTGTTCTTCCTTGCTTGCTTATAAGCTTAAACCTCCAACCTCCTTACCATGATGATACCGTGTATGAGATCTAGAAAATAGAGAAAGTGGAGAGGTTGGTGTAGTAGTGAAGAGGGAAGGCTTGAGTAGGTAAGTTATGGTTTAAGCTTTACTTATGCTTTTAATGAATGAATTAGTAAGTAATTGCATTGATTGGAAGTGATTGGTCATTATATATGATTTATAATGTATTAATGTCATGACACATATGGCTTGAATTGTTGGGTATGTTTGTGTAAGAAAGAATAAGGTGAAGATGATTAGTGTTTGACTTTCATAGTTTGAAGTGATTTTAGTGAGATTAGATGTCTAATCCTTAAAAGAAAATGATTGTGTATGATGCTGCCATTTTAGGTATTGATATTGAAGTGAAGTGTTTGATGAAGGTTAGGGTGAATGAATG
>JAOTAZ010000007.1:13953307-13965355 GCA_025629785.1 Erythroxylum oxycarpum | reverse complement strand
CAAACTTTTCTAATTTAACAACTTTTTTACACTTTTTCTCTTTATTTCTTAATTTCAACTTCCAATTCAATCAACTCGTTTACTTGAACTTGCATAACCCAAACAAATCGACTCGAATGTCAAAGCCATCAAAACGAATCGATTCTTTTTCTCATTGTTTTTTCTTAAAGCGCAAATTCATCTATAACATAATTCATATACAAACTACTCATTCAATTTCATTTCATATCTCTAAATTGCAACTTAAGGATCGGGGTCTAACATTTCTCCCCCTCTTAAAAGAATTTCGTCCTCGTAATTCATACGTAAGAAATCAACAAGTAACATAATATTTCTTATCTAATCATACAATCAAATAAGACATCATCAATTTGCCCATAGCTTTTTTTTTTAATATTGGACCCCACACCCCACCCGTAGGTATTTGGGGGTTATACCCCGGCGTGTATTTGCGGGTTATACCACAGCATCCAACACAGATCGATATTGTCCTATTTGGTCACGAGTTCAAATCGTGACCAAACAGGACAATAACTGGCTCAATAGTAAGAAGCGTGCTTGTAAAAGCAACAAAACCTTGAGGTCACGAGTTTGAATCGTGACCAAAGAGGACAATACCGATTTGTGTTGGATATCGCGGTATAACCCCCAAACACACGCCGGGGTATAACCTCCAAACACCTACGGGTGGGGTGTGGGGTCCAACACCTTACGCACAGGTCACCAAAGGAACTTCCAATAATAAGGGTGCCCTATGTTGTAGAAATGATTTGGGCAAGATCAAGATTGGAGTCGTTTAATTTCTGAGGAATAAGTCAACTACTGTTGTCTCAAAAAATACTCTGTAACTTGAAGTTGTCATTACAAACATACTGTACATCTTCACATCAATTGGCATCAATGGCATTTTGCTTGCTTGTTGCTTGGGTAAGCCTTGTTTCAGAATTTGTCTTTTGTTTATGTGATGCATTTATTATGCTACTCAGCATGTATATCGAAGAGTTGAACTTTTTCAGTCACTATGACTAATTTGAATTTAGTTTGTTAAAAACAAGGAACTCAAATCAGATACAAGATGAATGTCACCCTACCAGCCAATCACTTGCTTTTCCTGGAAGTGTAGACACTATATTATAAATTGCTTTCACGTTTCAATGTAGTGATAAGCTGGGGCTTGGCCTTGAACTAGGAACTTTTGCTGCGGGAGTGATGATATCAACAACTGATCTTGCTCAACATACACTTTGAGCAAGTAAAGCTTTTGTTTGTTCTGATTTGAAGGTGCATATTGATACATCTATCATCGTAATTTTGGAGGTTCTTGTTACCTACTCCATAGACATTGTTCTATGCAATTTTAGCAGTATTTTGCTGTGCAGGGCAATGTCCATGCTAAAGAGCAGTATTTTATGAAGGCTCTCTGCTATTAACTTCTCTTTGTTTAGACATCACTGAAGTGTTGAAATAAATTTGGAGCCAATGGACCTTAAATCAAATCACATTACTCCTATACTCACTGATCAGTCACCACTATTTTTACTAGAATCACTAGGTTAGTAGACTTTATCTTGAATTTTGAAAGTAATATTGTTTGAGAGAAAATCATATCGTGCCATTAACATTTAAAAACTGTTTCAGGACAAAACAATTGTAACGACGTGATTCCAATTTATGTTAGAGATGACAAGACAGATGAAGATGCTTTTAAGGCAAGAGCATATTTTTGTTTGTTAGACTAAGTTGTGTGTATTATGGTGCTTCTGGGAAACTCATATGCACATATGATAGCTGGTTTTGTAGACTGGGGAAAAAATGGACAATAAACTTATGCTAGGTGTAGCATGACATAATACTTCAATCAAATCAAGTTTTCTAAAGCAGGTTGAATTTCTTGGACGTCAATTAATCAATATCTATCCATGTCATCTCTTGCAAGACTCCATCTATCAGACAACACATTAATTTTAGAATGGATGTTTTCATGTGTTAATGAGATTAACAACTATTTACCGTTATGTACTTATATAACCACTTTTGCTAATTACAAGAGCTTTGGTTTTTCAGTCGAAAAAGATATGTCAAAACACATTGTAGTACATTTCAAAGCTGCTTTTCACAATCATTTTAATTGTTGGAAATCATTTTTGTACTTATCTATCCTAAGTAAATTTTCCCGATGCATAGTTGCCTTTTCCATTCATGGTATATCATGGACTTTTTTCTTTGTTCCTGATATGTGGAAATTTGTGAAAGATATTGATTTGAATGTCGTTTTTTAGCACAAAATTTTACATACTAAGACATATCTAAATCAAATTTAAGCTTTTGATTAAAGAGAAAATGTCATTTCTTAGCATAAAATGGCAGGAAATGGAGAAATTGCCAAGAGAAGAAAATGCGTCTTTTTAGAGAAAGTTCAGTTCAGGAAGGAACATTGTAACTTTATGTGATCTTGTACTTGCCATTTATTGGGTTGTGCATCGGCTTGCGTCATATTCATGGATTGGGCAAAGTTGGCTCTAAACAAAACAGAGAATCAGGCTATAGTTGCAACAATGACTCCCACAGAGCTAAAAGCAACGGTGTTGAGTCACAATGAGAGACCTGAAGGTAGCAGCATTACTGAGAAAAATTAATTGGAAAATTAAATCTGTAGAATGTGGAAAATTCTCAGCAATCATGCAGAGTCGCATTAAATATTCAATGTAACTTTTTATGCTTTCGATGATGAAGGTCGTTATTTTTTCATATGCAATTGGTTGAACTTCTTGCTTGTCTTTGCTCTCTTTGGTGCATATTGAAGGAAAGCTGGAGTTAAGGCCAATACTTGCATTATAATTGTTTAGCTTATGAATCCAAACATCTTTTGTGACAATTATACTTGTAGACTATGATTTATTCTCAAAGTTGACTAGTGTTGATTTTGTTTTTAAGAATGCTACTTTCAACATTGTAACTTGTGAATACACATTTATATACAAGCTGGTTTCTTTTTGTCACAGCTTCATTTAAATTATGGATTCCTTTACAATTTCACTTCTGCTAATATTTTCCCCTATAATGTCATCCCTTAAAAAAAAAGTTCAATACCATTATAAGGATTTCCATGACAATTTAAAGAATTAAACATTTCGCATTTTGGCACAAAATTTTTTTAAACATAAGGATTTGTCATTTATAAACAATGCATAATCAACATAATATATAAAAATTACATAATAATAAGAGTATAGGAAAGAAATTTCCAATTGTCAGTAGAAAACAAAATGTGCACCTTGTTGATAAAAATGTACAAATTAACTTAAATACTCTACTTTTTTTCAATTTGTATTTACAAAATATGCCTCTGGCAGATGGATCTAGACAATCACATGTCTCAACAAAACCACCTATATCTGCACCATCGTAGTTAACATTACTGTTTTGTCGTGAGTTATTTATCATCATATCCGTCACACCATATGATTTTTGTGCCTATAAGAATAAAAAAACAATAGTATCATTAGTGAATTGTGAATAAGTTACTAAACATTATGTCATTAGTAATAGTATTCTGGTAAAAGATAAATACCAATTGGGCGTAGGTCATGTCCATAAATAATGGAACACCTTCAATAGACTTTGTTTGACATGAATTGGCAGAGACAACCTATCATCAAAAAAGTCAAAGAGTATATAATCAAAATATGAGACTAATTGTTATAACATAAAATCTTTTTTATTAAAAAGTGCACATGTAAGGGACATGGAATTAAAGAAAAAATTTTACAAATAAAACCTCAAGATTAAATGGTAATCTTGGTGGTGCAATAGAATTTGTTTGACTTGAATTGGCAGAGACAACCTATCATCAAAAAAGTGAAAGAGTTTATAATCGAACAACTAGACTAATTGTTAAAACATTGAATCTTTTTTATTAAAAAGTAGACATGCAAGGGACATGAAAGTGAAAAACAAAATTACAAATTGAACCTCAAGATTAAATGGTAATGTTGGTGCTGCAATTGTATTCGTTTGACTTGAATTGGCAGAGACAACCTATCATCAAAAAAATGAAAGAGAATATAATCAAAATACTAGAATAATTGTTAAAACATTGAATCTTTTTTATTAAAGAATAGACATGCAAGGGACATGAAATTGAAAAACAAAATTACAAATCGGACCTCAAGATTAAATGGTAATGTTGGTGCTGCAATTGTATTTGTTTGACTTGAATTGGCAGAGAAAACCTATCATCAAAAAAGTGAAAGAGAATATAATCGAAATACTAGACATTGTTAAAACATTGAATCTTTTTTATTAAAAAGTAGACATGCAAGGGACATGAAATTGAAAAACAAAATCACAAATCGGACCTCAAGATTAAATGGTAATGTTGGTGCTGCAATTGTATTTGTTTAACTTGAATTGGCAGAGACAACCTATCATTAAAAAAGCGAAAGAGAATATAATCGAAATACTAGACTAATTGTTAAAATATTGAATCTTTTTTATTAAAAAGTAGACATGCAAGGGACATGAAATTGGAAAACAAAATTACAAATCGAACCTTAAGATTAAATGGTAATGTTGGTGCTGCAATTGTATTTGTTTGATTTGAATTGACAGAGACAACCTATCATCAAAAAAGTGAAAGAGTATATAATCAAATAGTAGAATAATTATTAAAACATTCAATCTTTTTAATTAAAAAGTACAAATATAAAGGACATGGAATTCTAGAAAAAAAAGTTACAAATGCAACCTCAAGATTAAATGGTATTGTTGGTGCAGCAATTGTAAAATTTACCTGAGTCTGAACTTTTTTAGTTGATTTCCTTTTTTTCATAGCCTTCTCCAACTCACTCCTCAATCTCTTACCTGAAATAGTTTTCTTCTTGATTTTGATTCCTTTAATTCCAATACTGTTCTTTTCACGAATTTCAATCTCATTTTGGTTCAAGTGATTTGTTATAACACTCGAATATTGAACCAACTCTTTAGCTTATAATATAGCATTAGAGCTTGAAATTGATTGTTGGACAATTGATCCATTTCCTTGTAGCCGAGCATCGACGATTTCCAACATTTTCAAAATACAATCTTTAACAATTTGTAAGTCTCTTCACTATCAGATGCTTTTGTAACCAATTGAACATATAGCCCACACAATTCTTTATACCGCATACTTTGACATATCTTAGGATCCAAATTGCATATCCTAGTTCTAGAATTTTCAGTTCCCATGAATCCAAGTTTCGCTTTACGTGTCCAACTTTTCAAAATGTACTGACTTGGGATCTCCATAATATTTTTCACAGTAAAAACTTTTAAAACATGAGAACATAAAATTCCAACAAACTCAATTTTTCTACAGCTACAATCAACTGTTCCATTTGATTAATCATAAGTAACTATATGGCAATAATCCTTCTTATGAGGGGTAATTTGATACTTTGTGATTGTTTCAACATCCCCAAAGCTTTCAATACAACAATTATGAGACTTACATCACTCATTTTCAAACCACATGAATACCTCAAGAGTATAAACAGTTGCTGCATGTTTCAAAATTTCAATTGGATACAATAATGAAGGAATACTTGTACTTGATTTAAAATAAGCCTTTAACTCCTCATATCTACGATCTTCTAGGAGTCTCTCAAAGTGATGAAAAAATTCCAAGAATTTGTGTTGATAACTGACATACCTCGTCACAACACTATTTATGCTCTCACTTCTCTATGTTGTCGTCATGTCAGCACAAAACATTTGTCTTCCAAATACTAAAGCCCATTTTTCCTTTATCTCAAACATGTGCCTCAACCAATCATTGTCTTCAAGTCCATATTTGGACAACATCTCATTCCATGCATTTACAAAATCTAACTCTTCTTCAAAATCATATATGCATAAGCTAAAATCTCTTGAAAAATCTTTGAATTGTGAGAAAACACCACTTAAATGGATGGTTGCATTTTGATAAATATGCCAAATGCATAAACGATGATGAGTTTTGGGCCATTTTAATACTAGAGCCTTTGCCATTGCTGCATCTTGGTCTGTAAGAATTGTTTTAGATCTTTTATCACACATAGCTCTTGCAAAAGTATCAAATAACCATTCAAATGTCAGGGATGTCTCATCATATAACAATGAAACACCAAAGATTGTAGTCTGCTTGTGGTGATTGACACCTACAACCAATGCAAGAGGACGACCTTCATTGTTCTTCCTGTAAGTTGTATCAAAACAAACCACGTCACCAAAATTTGAGTAATATGCTCTCACCTTTGCATCTGACCATAAAATGTTGGATATTAAATCATCTTCATCAACTTGGATAGTATAAAAAAAATTTGGATCATCGAATTGCATTTTATGTAAATATTCCAGAACACGTCCTATATCACCTCTTCTTGCAACCCTCGATCTTTTAGACCGTAAGTAATTTCTGTAATCATCTGGTATGAAACCCAAATTTTCTCGACCACCTACTTGCCTGACCATGACATCATGAGAAGCCTTTGGTAGGATTCTGATATCATTTGTCATTTCAATTTGTATTGCTGCAGATAAACTTATATTTCGGTGAGATCTGTGTAAGTGCGTCTTATTTGTACTTGAGAGGTAGTGATTATGCTCCTCAATAAACTAAACCACATAGAATTTTTTGCTTGTTCGACAATTGACTCTCATTTTAGCTTCACAACCAAACCTTGTTTCAGGGCGTTTTGCTCTTACATCAATATCTCATTTGTCTTTTCTTCGTTTACCTTCACCGCTATAGCAAAACATTCTGTCAATCAAGTTTCCAGATTGATCTTTGTGGCTTTTGCTTCTCCTTATCCCAAACCCATCTTTTTTAGCATATGCTAAATAGAATTGGTAAGCATCTTCTTTTGTCTCAAACTCCGTTCCAATTTTTAGAATTAATTCTTTGGATACTTCACTTGAGCCACTAGATTGCAATTCCTAATTACTGTTTAAACTCATGACAGCTACAAGCTCATCTTCACCTTCACTCCTACCAACTTCATTACCATCTTCAAAATTTAACCGACGACGAGATGAAGACGCACCCTCCATTCAATTATTAATTATGATCTTCAAGTAAAAACCTAAAAAACAAATGAAAAACATGAAACTGAATACTTCACTTTTATGATATAAAGAAACACTAAGTGTTGAATTCACAATATAATTAAGAAGCAAACATGAATCCTTTAGCATTAAACTGAAATAAATATCTAACAATTGGTGCGAACCTTATAGTTTAAAAAATATTTGATTTCTCTATTTGACGTTCCCACGTATTGGGAAACTAGAAACAAAAATAAAGGAAATCTCGAAGTGTTGTTAAGAGGTATTTCAGATACATAATAAATTAGATTTTATTAAAACATGATATTGTGATTGAACAAGGTTAGAACATATTTATTGAAACAATCTATTTATTTTAAAGAATTAAAATAAAAGCTACTTCCTTTTTCGTCATAATCAATTAAGTGTTATTTTATGAAAATCAAGTTTGAATGTGATATAGAAGAGACATCACCTAACACTTAACAACTTACATGAAACACTTAACCCATCTCATTAAAGTATTAGACTATACAACATAAGGTCCATTTGTTATAACAACAAAAAAACATGTACTTTGGTTTGGTAGTTGAACAAAAATTAGATTAAACTATATGAAATATAACTATTTTCATTAGAATAGTTATTAGCAATGGACAACATCTTATTCCTACCAAGCTCCACAGAGTTGGAACAGACTAATTGATACAAAAGATCTGAACCCGTCGTATGACCTCAAGCCTATTTATAACATAACACTTGTCCCACTCTACGAAGAAAATCTATTATGTAGACATTAATCGTACCTTCAAGACAATCTAATACTACCAAACATCAAAGGCTTGATTCCTTTTGACAACTAAAAAACACCAAAGATCAAACGAGCGATCGAAGAAATGCCAACGCACACGGCAATTAAGAGTAATCTTCATAATTGTTTATCCTATAGCATGGAGACTGAAAAATGAATTGGGCGCTCAAACCTGTCAGTCATTTAAAAACAAAACTAAATAGAATTAGAAGAAGCTCTCAAATGACCAAATTAATGAAGTAGCTTATGTCATGAAAACGGAAAATGAATCAGACTAGCATGAAAGTAATTGTCAATGCTCTGTTTGTGAAGTCATGCAATTGTAATGTCAAGCCTTGATAAGCCATGCTAGAGATGTACAGATAACTGCTTACTTTTTGGATTCTATCATTGGCAAACGTGTAACTATAACTTCACAATATATCTCAATAAAATCATAAGCTTCCATTGTCTTCTCTTCTCTAACCATATTCTCAACCTGCAAAAACATAACAATTGAACGTGGAACAGGGTAATTGCAATGCAAGGAACCAATCAGTACAAAGAACAACTAAAGCAAAATATCATGACCATAATTTTGAGCAAACAACGTACCACCGAGATAACAAAGAAAAAATTTACATCTATGGTGCATATACAAAGATAATACAGTAGCACAGAAAGATGGGACAGAAATCCAAGTAGTCTCCTAAAGGAACGGTTGTCGTTTTAGTTGTTTGCTATTTTCTGAACGTTATCGTTACTCTCATGTGGTAGTTTTCTGGGCTTTTATTTCATGTACTAGCGATTACAATTTTGCTAAGACATCTTTACTCTGCTTTAATGGGATTGTGTTCTACTTGTTCTGTAGTTAAAAAAAATACACCCAATGCAAGATGTGAAACACATTCCCATCCCCTTCACAGTCAGATAGCCCAATGAAATTTGTACAAATTATTGGCCTACTACCATGTCAATCAACCAAATACTTTCTTAAAACCAAATCAAAAAAAGGTGGGTTTAGTCCCGAAACGCATGGTCCTACATATGTAAATTCCTCCACATGATTGCGAATGGAGACCTCAATCAAAACCTTAAACAGACATGAGATGTGGGCAAAAGGATCTAAAAGCATACCCGTATTCTAACAGCCTGGGTAGCTTCAAGCAACTGAGCAGAAAGGGTCAACTCCCCAGAAAAAAGGAACAACTTACAGAGAACCAGAGATAGTGTGGGTTTTCAGTGATGAAAGTCGAGGCTTTAAGAGATTCTGCTGTTGTTGCAAACCGTAAGTGAGTGGTTGATGGAAGAAGAAAAGCGGGAAGCAAAATAGCTTAGGGGAGAAGCCAGGAAGATGGACGTTGGTTTAAATAAAACCAAAATGTCGATGTTTTCGTTTTAACTAAACAACGTCTCAGCTTGACGCTCGTCTAACCCAAGCCAATGCCTCATCCTTCTTTTGATTTTGCTTCCCGCTTTCCTTCTTCAATCTCGCTCTCAACTCTTTCCATCCATATTTATTAAATCTTACTTTAATAGATGATCGGCTTTTGCTAACTTGCTCCTATCTTCGTCTTCTTCTTATGGCCTCTGAAACCGTTTATCTTCTTCTTCTATCGAAAACTGCAAGCCCAGTACTTTCGATTTTTGTGTTTAATTGGTTATTAGCCCCCTCTGAACTTGTTCGCAAATGGGTGGAGTAATTTAAGCAGTGATTATTTTCTTAGTTAATATCGACATGCTTGAGTATCTTTTTTCACTTCAAAATAGTGTAATGAACTATTGGGGATTTTGTTTTGCTCTTGGTGTTTTAGATGGCCCGAAATCAACTCCCAGCTTCAAACCAAGTTCAGTCAGGTACTTCTTTTATTAACTTCCCTCTTGTTATTTATCTGGATGCTTTAGCATTTTCTCCATCTTCATTCTTAGATCTGACCCTCCACCTAATTATCCATCTCGATGCTCTGTTTGTTTAAGATGGTGTTGTTTCTTTTGATGCTTTTTTTTAGTTTGAGATTTTCATCTCTCTATTGTAATTCTCTAAAATAAAGCACTAAATCTTCCTTCCTAAGTTTTTTTTTGGGTCTTTGATAAGTTCTTCCCCTGTTATTGATTGAGGATGGTTAATCATTTCTTTTTCATTATAGAAATAAACATGTGGTAGCAGAATTGCTTGCGGAATAGCTATTGCCTGAATTGTTTATTAATTATTAGTGATTGATGCTTAATCTTGTCATGAATCATTTAGCCCGACATTGAAAGTTTGTGATGTTTTTCAATGCTTAAATTTCACATCTTTTTTTATTGAATATCGGTTTGTTTAGGTTCTTTTTAATACCTGAAATTCTTGTTGTTGGCCTTTAAAATGGTAGTATCTAGATACTAGAATCTAAATAGTTTCTGGTTCTACATTGTACAGGAACCTGAGCCTATAGATTGGGAGTATTACAGAAGAGGAATAGGTTCCAAACTGGTGGATATGTACAAGGAAGCATATGATAGTATGTCTTTATCATCATTGATACGTCATAACTCCTTCTCTTCATTAATCCTTCGTAAGCATGTATTGGATGAAGTATTCTTGATTGGGATGATCTTTGAATTTTAATCTGTGGTCACTTATTATGTCCTTAAATTTTTGTTGAATTGTATTTTTTGGGGTTTGTATTATGTTAAAATCCTAAGGACTGCTGGAATTGGGAAATTATCCATTTTATATTGCGGCATTATAATCTAAGCTAATCTCTCACGCAAAAAAGAGTTGCAGGAACAACAATATTCTTGTTGTGGAAAATAAACAAAGAAACTCTTTGGAAAACTACATTGGATGAGATGTTCCATGCCGCCTTAAATTTGAGTATTCCGATGGCTTATGAGCTTGAACAACAGTAGGAGGTATGAATAACTAGATGATTATGCTTCTCTGTTCCTTTGCAACACATATCAATGCCTCGACTTTTCTTCATCACCAAAAATTTTGATTTGTGACAATTTGTTTCAGGTGTTATATCTACAACCAGATCGACGTGAGGGACCCATGAAAGTCAAATTTCAAAGACTTTAAAAAGTGAGAATGCTGCTGGAATCATCTTAGATGAAGCTTGACGCTGGAATCATCTTAGATGAAGCTTGACAATGCTATTATGCATTTCCATGACTTTTGAGAAGGAAATTTACAAACAAACTATTCTTGATTATGTTGCATTTTCAGTTTGTTCCATTTTTACTACCTTCCTGTACACTTCGCGCTCCTTTCCTTAATTTGTTAGTATAGAATATATGTAGACAACAATTTACCAAGTTTCTGCAGTTTTAAAATGCAAGAAATATCAAATGAGAAGTTTGACTTTCTCTTGTGTTTTCATTTTCTTGCATGTTTTTTGTCCCCTTTATTTCTTGATTTCTTGTAGTGAAAGGGAGATGCTTTTGCCAATTTTTCGATCCCTTCATCTGTTTCTTTATATCTCTCCTTTACGAATTATCTATTGACACATTTATAAAGCCTAGTATCAGTTTGTTTGCTCTGACACATTTATAAAGCCAGCTCTGACACATTTATAAAGCCAAGTTCCTCTTATCCATGACCTTTTCAAGATGACTTCTTTGTTTCACCAGCTGAGTGCACATGTTCTGTGGTCCTATGCTTTTCATCCACCTTGCACTTGATGTTCTTCAAGAATCCCCAAATGCTGATTTGGAAAATTACGTTCTTTCCTCAATTTAAGATTGGAAAATTGCAATTTTTTATTCGCAGGATGATGCAAGCAGTTTTGGTGCTAGAACAAATCAATAGCATTTTCATGGATGTCATAGACTTGCTAGAGCAGAGAATTCTTGTACCACGAGTCACTTTGTATTATGAACACATGTTATAGTTGTTCCATCTAATAATACTTTCAAATGGTCATGCTGACATATGTGCACGTGTTGATAACCATTCAAAGCATTCTAATCCCCGTTAACTTCAACGCCTATAATGGTTGAATAAAGTTTATCAACAGCTCGAGATATTTTCAGTGCAGATTTTAATATCATAAGCGATTACATCTCCTACAAGTATGGATCCGGAAGGAAACATGATCATTAAAATTTTATGTACATACTAACTATTGATTATGGTTCAGCCTGATTCTGACTGAACGGAACGTTGCCGTCTGGATTCATGGATTGATCGCTGTCCTCGAATGGGATAC
>JAOTAZ010000007.1:13838911-13850839 GCA_025629785.1 Erythroxylum oxycarpum | reverse complement strand
TCACTTAAGTTTCATTTAACCAAACAAGATGGAATAAGGCTTATACTTACTTGCTTTAGCCTCAAAGTCTTCAAAATCTTCAAGATTTCCAAAACCCTAATTTTGCTCTTCTTCTTTTCTCTTCCACGATTTCTTCTTCAATTTCAAACAAAACAACCATTTCTTCTTCTTTTTATACCCTTAATAAGTGTGAAATGCCCAATTTTCCCTTCCATTAAACCTCATATCCTTATATTCTTAAGTGACTTGCCTAAAATGCCCTTAAGCATTCTTACCAATTTTAATACAACCAAACCATATAATAAAATTCTACTAACATTTACATAACAAGTAGCCCCAAAAATTTATCCATCAAACCTCATAATTCATTTAAATCATGCTTAATTCAACAAGAAAAATTTCATAGGCCAATAACTTTCCCGTGAATTTTGTAAGAGAAGTGTGGAAGACTCTTTGAATAATATAGAATTACATAAATAGGAGCAATATAAGGTTATCACATTTAAGAATGGAGAAGAGCTAGAAGAACCAATAGAACACCAAGCTAGACCCCATCTTATAGAAGATCAAGAGATGAGGAAAGATGATGAAGAAAAGAATGTCAACCCTCCCTATTATCCACCAGTTCTTGATATACCATGTTCGAACATTGAAAAAACATGGGTAGATGTCCATGAAGAGACCCTCAGCATTCGGATAAGTGATGACCAAGTGACATTCAACATGAATGATGTATTAAAGAATCCTGAGGAGGGCGACTCATTCAGAAAAATTGATTTGCTCGAATCTTGAAAGAACGAGATGACGAAGAATAGATGACAGTGGACATCATATTTGAAGAAGCTATGGAAGTCTCTACTCAAGAAGCTAAAGGAGAAGAGGAGATGATGACGAATGCAGAAGAACCAAGAAGAGTACAACTCACCCTTTTACCAGGCAAACTACTAGATTCCATGAAAGATTTAGGGAGTTTAGTTATTCCCTATTTTATTGATAGTTCGCTTAAAAAAGGACATTATTGAGCTTAATTGATTTTCATAATTGATCAACATTGTCCTTTTGATAATTTTGCAATTTGTAGCTTACTTACATGCTACAAAATTGATGTTGAACAAAAAGGCTACAAGCAAGCCACTCATAATTGATCCCGACTGAGTTTCCAATGATACAAGCTCAAGCTAATGATTATAAATTAGCATGTTTATGGTAGATTTAAATTGTTATGCAATTAAAGTTGTTTCATTTCCATAAATAAATATCAATGATTTGGAATGCGTTGCCCTACTAATTCTCTTACTCTCTCTGAATCAATTATAAGATAGGAAAGCCATCTCGACATCAAATGCATTTGTTCTCCGCCTCCGACATAGCACCACCTCAGTCACCCTAATGAGTTCATGTTCTAACCCTTCCCTTTTCATTTTTGTTAGTATTTTCTTCTTATGTTTTCGTATATTGTGTTTTATTTTCCTAGTGTGTTTGTGTATCCTTCTTACATTGAGGACAATGTATTATTCAAGTGTGGGGAGGGTTATGTTTTTTTACCTTGAGTGTGAATTTTGCATATTGTATGATAGTTTGTTTAGGTTGTATGATGTGAATTGTGTAAATGTGCCAATGGCTAGGACGTAACAAGATATATTTAGCCTTAAACATAGTCTTTTAGGTTACAAAGATATATAAGCTTGTGAAATTAGTGACTGAAGTTACTTAGATCTAAATATGCTAGCTAATTAGGATACAATGTTAGTCAATTTACCCTAGGAATTTCCTATACTCATTTATAATTTTAGGTCAATCAAATAAGTGTCATTATTAGTACATTTTTATGAGGATGATTAGCTAAAGCAATAAGGTATGCAAAATTTTGTGTTAAAAAAAAGGTCGTATAATTTTAACTAAAATAACTATTCCACTGGCCTTTGGGTTATGAATAGAGCTAGTAGCCAATTGAGAATGTGATGTAGCTGAGTAATCAGATCGACATGCATCACAAATGTGTGCCTTCGTGTAAAAAGGCTATAACGACATTCCAACCAAGCAGTTTAATAACAACATGACTTAGTTGAGTAACTGGATCGACATTCATCACAAATGTTTGCCTCTGTGTAAAAATACTAGGTTCATGTACTTAAAGAAAAATAATAAAAAAAGAATGTTTTTAAATAGAAAACCTACCAAGCTTGTTAGTAGCTTAATTTACCTAAAAACCTACCGAGGAATAACTACACTTTTTCTTTAACTAAATGATTATCAATGAGTGTGTACAAGTGATAGACATGAATAGACTCAACATTAAATTTTTGATTATTTTGTATATTTAGTCCAAGGTGCTTAGACGTAGATTTCTCTTGTTAATAAGTTAGAACGACTTAAAGGATTATGTTTATAGTTAAATTTGTTTCATTAATTGAAGTCATTGTCTCATTATTGCATTGTGTGCTTTGTGATTTTGTGTTGTTTGTGTTTTGTTTGCTTCAGGACAAGCAAACATTTAAGTGTGGGGATGTTGATAAGTGTAAATTACATAACATTTTAGGGCATACTTTGAAATGTGTTTAGCCATTAATTCAATCATTTAGTATATGTTTACATTAGCATTGTGTTAGTTTGTTAAGTATTTCTTTTTTAAGTGTTTTAAGGGTTAGTACAACTTTTGAGCTTAAATGTTATGTTTTTTGGGTACTTTGATGTATTTGCTAGTGTTTCAGGGTTAACATTAAAGAACGAAGGAGTTTTGGAGACATTCGGGCTGAAATAATGGCCCACAATTGTGGCTTATTAGGTGACGATTGTGACAGAAGCTCCAGGTATGACCCATCATCATGGCCTGCATGCCACAATCATAACAAAAGGCTTAGATCTGAGCCACTGTAGTGGCCTACAACGGACAGACGTGCAGACACTTACTAACATCAAGTTTCGAGGGAATTTTTAAGACCTTTCAAACCCCAAAAAAAAATCCTAGGGTTACCCAAAACATAAAGAAGTATAAAAAGAACATAAAGAGGCAGAGAAGAAGGGCTTTTTGCATCAGCCATCTTGAGAAACTAGAGAGAGATCATCGAGAGATAGAGGAAAAGAAGAAGGAAGAGAGAAGAGGAGAAGAAGCCGACTCAAAGTACTTCCCAGATCAGGAGGTTTCCAGACGTCGCTGCTTCTTGTCATCCATTTTAGATTGTATTTCCTATTCTTTTCAATTTTATTATTATATGGAATTGAATTGAAAAGTTGATGATAGGATCTAGAATGTCAAGGATGTTCTAAACTCACCTTCCGAATTTTATTCTTGAATTAATGAGAATCTGATTGTTTATGTGTTTATTAGATATTATTGTGGTTTGATTTTTCTATTGCATAATTTGATAATAAACTGAGAGGGTGAATCAAATAAAAAATGATTGAATTGGACTAATGAGAGTTAGGGGATTTAATAGAAACCAGAATTAAATCAGATCAATAATTTGTGCAGAGAGAGATCCTATATAGGTTTCTAATAGTTTATTAGAGAACTTCAGAACTAATCAGGGTTTTGGATAGGTTTTGAATTGAGAGATTGCAGACTCCATAATCTGATTAGGTTTTATGATTTAAGGTTAATGGTTATAACTCGAGAAAGAGTAATCAACCCTAGGATAGTCTATAACCAATAATCCAATAATTCATAATCAGTCAGGTCATCATTAAGAACAGGTAATATTCCTTTTCTCTCAATTAGTAATTTCCTTCGGTTGATTCTTGGGTGTGTTGCAAATTACTTAATAATTAGTATTTTCTTGTTTGATTCTTAATTTGATTGCTTGAATTAAATTCTTGTATCAGTTTTGTTGCATATTAAATTTCTGTTATTTGTTTCTGGCCTTAGATTTTAGGATTAGATTAGTTCCCTCCTTATGAGATCGACACCTTTAGTAATACATTAACAAATGAGGTGCCTGCGGATTATCGAGGGTTAATAATTAAAACTTACACACATCCAAACCCCAATTAGCCAACCTAATCGTTAAATGATAAAATTACCTTTGAGCTTGGGTGGTATTTTTTTTCACATAAAACTTATAATGCACTTCTCCATTTAAACTACCCTGATCTGATGTAGTGAACTATGTCTTCATCGATCTCCCCATAGCTTTAGAGGATAGATCCTATATACTTAAAACATTGTTTCTTGGTAATAACTTTTGAACTAATCCTAGTCCCGCTCAATTTAAAACCCTTCGATTTTAATGTATCTATCTAAGACTTGTAGCTTGACATTAACACCCTCTTTTGTCTCATTTATTAAAACAATGTTAGTAGCAAATAACATACATCAAGGCACATCTCCTTGGATATTCTTGGTGAGCTCATTCATCACTATTACAAACAAAAATCACTTAATGAGGAGCCTTGGTGTAGCCTAATATTGATAAAAAAAAATACTCTATATCTCCTCCTATCATCCTTTCTATAATCTTTACACCTTCATAGTTATCTTTAATAACCTGTATATTGGTCATAAGAACTCTCTTAACTTCTAAACACCTTCACATGATTTCCCTAGCTAACCTGTCATAAGCCTTCTCTAAATCAATAAAAACTATGTATAGGTTATGTTGTCATTGCTTATAATATTTCATTAATCTTTTAAGGAGATGTAAAGCTTATGTCATGGACCTTCTTGGCATGAAACCAATAGGGTTCTCTGATATAGATGCATCCTTTCTCACTCTCTTATTAATCACCTTCTCACATAACTTCATGGTATGACTAAGTAATTTGATGCCTCAATAGTTTTTACAACCTTCGATGTCCCATTTGTTCTTGTATAAAGGAATTAGTATACTAAGTCTCCACTCATCTAACATTTTGGGAGACTTAATGATCACATTAAAAAGCTTGAATTAATCTCCCTCAAATATTTTAAATTTCTTCCCTTATGTTCTACAGCTAATAAGTAAAGTTACGATACATCTTGAATGTTCTAATATTACCTAAAGAGATGTTATCCTTAATGCCTTCATTAAAAGGGCAACAAAATTATCTCTGTCATCTTCTCTTAATGTCATTTTTAGCCATGAACACCTATTTTGCTTTATCTTTTATATAACAAACTTGATCTAAGTCTCTCTCTTTCTGTTCCCTAACTCTTGAAAACTTAAATATATCATTTTCTTCATCTTTATTTTTCAATCATTGGTATAATTTATTATAGGCTTTGCTTTTAGATTATGAGTCTATCTTCTTTGCCTCTTTCTTTATCAGTTTATAACTTTCTCTATTAACTATCCTCTCTACCTACATAGAGCTATCTAATAGAGCTTTATAGGTAACTTTCTTGATTTTAACCTTTTCTTGTACTTCTTCATTCCACCACTAAGATTATATCTTACTATCCCTAAACCCTTTAGAAACACCTAAGATCTCTTTAGTTGTATTCCTTAAAAAAGTTATGTGACACATTTGTTTGATGTTGATCCATATAAGCCTAATAGAAATATAAGCAATATGACAATGATAAAGTAGAATGATGGTTCATTAATTGTTAATCAAAATTTTAAGGGAGATCTTATTAGAAGGATCCAAATATTACTTATAATATATATTTCACATTAGAAAATTTAGATATTATTCACAAAATATCTAGATAAAGATAAATACTTTTTAGCACATAAATAAATATTAGAATATGTAATAATTATAAAAAATTAAATGTATGGTTATAATTAATTTGATTCACTTATGAATACATATTCGTCTTCGGGATAACAGATTCTATAGTGGCAATTGTAATATCCTGCCTCTTAAAATTGTTAAGAGATTAAACTGTTAGATTGAGTCACATGAGTTATTTCATTTAAGAATTTATGAGGTACATTTCATTCACATGCATAATATTCGTATACACATATGAATCATGATTTAGAAAATATTGCAAGGTAGTATATGCACTCAATTGACATATTCTAAGGTATGGAACGAAAATGATAACATGAATTGATGAATTATAATTAGTGAATTGGGAATTTATTGTTACAATTGAGTAATTGATGAGATGATATGTGCATCTAGTATAAGAAAAATTTAAAGATCAAGACAAATTGATACATAGGAATTTAAGTTGATTAGCCCTATGAAATGGTTACATAGGGCATTGGGAATAAGTGACAAATGGCTTAGTTAAATGGATGACAGGTGGCTTGAATATAATTGAGACAAGTTCCCCCTTAAATTTTTTACAAATGGAACTTTAGACTTGTGAATGTGGAGCAATAGAATGGTGACATGTGTAGCCTTACAATTGGTTATATGTGTAGCCTTACAATTGGTGAAATGTGTAGCCTTACAAGTAGTGACATATGGAGGCTTAAATGAGTGACATATGGAGTTTAAATTAAACAACACATGGAACAATAGAATAGTAACATATGGACCAATAGAAGGATAATATATGTACTAATAGAATGGTGACACATGGACCAATAGAATGGTGACACATGGATTAGTTTGACTTTCTTTGAATTTTCTAGAGAAAATGGATGAGAAAGGCAATAGAAGTGAGAGTGAAAGTTGTCCATAAGGTTAGAAGAGGGAGAAAAATGAAAATGAAAAGAGAAGGAGAGAAAAAGGGAAAGAGAAGAGGAGAAGGAAAGAAGTTATCAAGGTAAGTTGAAATTCTGGTTTCAATTTCATCTTTCTTTTTTGATATGTTTTTCATATCCTTAGAACACGAATTTGAAGAAACTCAAAGAATGAAAGTTTTAGATATAGATCTTTGATTAACCTCTGTGAAAGTTTCTTGATAAAATAGTGATTAGATCTTGAGTTATGTTTGTTTCCCTAATACTGCTTGTGATGGACACTTGTATAGGAACCTTGTATTATTTCCTGATTTTTGACAACCTTAGAGTCCAAATTAGTGAATTATAAAACATTAAAAATGATTATTGATGTCGTATTAATGCTTCTGTGAAATGGTTTTGTTAGAAGCTGTCTTGATAATGATTTATTGCGGTTTGAGTATTGGTTGCCAGTCTGTTTCTTACCAGAAACAGGATAGAATTTGGATGGAGATTATATTTTAAAGGGAGATGTTGTTTGTGTAATTTTTAGATATAATAAGACTAATGGAAGTCTAGTTTCATGGGGCTTAAGAATCATGGCATTTGAATTTTTTTAGAGAGAGTTATGATTAAAAGAAGACAACTTGTTCATAAGGTTACGTTAGCTTGATGTTTGAGGAGACATTGAGCTAATCTAGTAAGTGATTTATTGACCAATTGACATATCTTAGAATAACATTTATGATGATTGATTAGGGATGAATTTTGTTGTAGTATTGGTGTTGAATGTGTGTTGGGAATTTAATGAATGGATTGGTTATGTTCTGTTTTGATGTTGATGCTTGAAAGACATAATTTGTGAACTACCAAATGAATGATTTGAATTGGAATTGGAATTAAAAATGAATTGATGAGGAATTCAAGTATCTTTAAGTTGTAATTGAGGTATAATTGATGAATTATCATGAAGGTGTCAAAATTTGGAAGAAAAGTTGGAGGAAAGTGAAGGTGAACTTTCGGTTCACCCATCCCATGATCAAGGGAATTGTATTGGTCCCTTCCCATGATCATGGAAATGCTTGGCAAAGAGGAAAATTTATGTTTTATGTTCTTGTTGAATCATAAAAGGATAAGACACTATACATTAGTGTAATTAGACTTGATTGGGAGCTTAAAATGAACTTAGTTTGATGTTGAATCAATTGTCTAAGTGTTTGATAATTTTAGGTTCTTAAATGATATTATAAATTAAGGATTGGATTGTTTGATATCAATGTACTTAAAGCTAGAATTTATAAGTTATTAAATGAGTGAAGGTGTTCTTATTAATGCAAATGTGATTAAAAGGATATGAATAATGTGAATTAGTATAAATGAATAAGAATTGGGGAAATTGTGTGAATATAAAGCATTAATAAAGGATTGATGAATGTATGATTGATCAATTGAGGGTAACCAAACTTACATAAGGCATAACCTAATTGCAAACAAGTTATGGATAAGCTATAATGAATGAATGATCAAGATTTGTGATTAAGGACATACACCCTAGAAAATCAATTGAGCATGCATCAATCATGACACACATACATATGCATAGTTGCATAATTATATGATTGATCAACTTAGTAATATGTGGATTATATGTGTATTGTATGATTTAGAAGCAAAAATTGACCAACAGTATCCAAACATTGTCAGATTGTCAAGGGAATAGCTATTCTGGAGCATACTGTGAGTTGACCTAGATGTGTAATCTCAATTATATATATGTTTGAGCTTGAATTATGTGAGTTAACCTAGATGTTTTCTGACTATGTTTGAATTGTTTTTGATTAACTTTGAGATATTATACTGTTGCTCATAAGATTGTAAAATTCCAGACCATCAATTGTCTAAGGAGTTAAATATTTGGGACTATTTAGGAAGTGATTACCGATTGTAAGTGAATGTTGGACTCCGATTCAATGATTGTGATAAATGACTGTACATGCCAAATGAAAGTTATTGATAGCATATTATGTTATGTGATGCATTGCATCACATGAATATGCATGATCAGATAAAGGAGTTGTGACCGTAGTGATCAACGTGAAAAGGAGCTTAAAGCTCAGGAAATGTGCACAAGAGCCACAGGCTCAATTGATAATGAGCCTGGTATCCGCAACAGGTATGGGACAGCTATGAAATAAGCCCGATATCTGTAACAGATACGAGATAGTTATGAAATGAGCCCGGTATCCATAATGGGTTCGGGACAGTTAAATAGGCGCTCGATCACAACAAAAATAAAAAATAAAAGTGGAGTCTCATATGCATTACATATATATATATCTTTACATGTATCATATGAATAATTGCAAAGAATGATTGAATTGAGTTGATATAATGATATGCTATGTTTGTGTATATGTGGATGATATGAATGATTGAGCTATTATAAAATACTTATATGAAATGCTTGTGTTCATAATGGACTTGTTGGAATATGATGTATATTGCAATCAGGTACTAAATTCTGAATGATGTGATATATAAGATTTGATTATGAATGATGTGATATATGAGATTTGATTCTGAATGATGTGAGTTACTGTAACATCCCACCCCCGATGGGAAGGGTATAATGGTAATTTGGCAAAGGATTAAGAGGGTTTAGGATTGATTTTGAAATATTCATGCACACCTGATTCATGAATAGTGAAATTACACATGAAAATGATTGTACATGCATTCATGACATTTCCCGGTATTTGTGCCCAAATGGGATTTTATTTTGGAAAATGTGATTTATGGGCTTGAAAATTTAATTGGAGTGGATTGTTATGTGTTTTATATTATTGGAAAAATTTAGAAATTTTTCTAGAATTTTCTGGGAAAAATTTTCGGACCAGAAAAATCACCACGAGGTAGACCGGTTGGTTTCCGGTACTGGCAATTTCTGCCCAATGGCACTGGATCTTGAAGTAAATAATTTTGGGATTGTAATTAGAGCCCTTGGATGGATTAATTAGAGCCATTGGATGAATTAAGGGTTTCTTATTAAATATTATTAAATACTTTTTGTCTTTTTCTTTCTTTACATGACAAGTGGCCTCACTATTAATTGTTCTTGTCTTTTCCCTCCCCTCATTCACGAAACTTCTTTGGTCCAAAGGTGTAAGTGAGTGTTTTTATGGCTTTTCTCTCATCTTCACCTTCGTAGCCTCCCTCTCTTCTTCTTTTTCGTTGGCTTTCTTCTCCTTGCTACTTGCCACTCATCTCCACCTACATAAAAGCTTTCATCTTCTACTTGCTTCCTCTTCCTTTGTTCAAAAAAAAAAACAAAAGGGACAAACCTAAGCTCAAGTTGATGGTGATGTCGTGTATGGTGAGGAGGAAGTAGAGAAATTGGAGTAGTGAGAAGATTGAGAAGCTTTGAAGGTTATAGGTAAGAAGTATGTTTTATGTTCTTAAATTTGCATTCTTTGTGATTAATTGTGTTTTCACTCCATGAAGTTTGTGTGTTAATTATATGGGTATAAGTGTATGTTGTGTAAGGATAAATGACATGGTAGTTGTAGTATGTGAAATGAGTGTTTTGGATGAGGTTTATGATGTTAGATGAGTGGTAAAGTAATGAAAGAAACTTGTGAGTGTGTACTGCCAATTTGTGCCTATTTACTCAAGTGAGTGTCTTGATAAACTTATGGCTGAATTATATACTAAATTGGATGCTCATTGATGTAGGAATGATTTTGGAATGAAAGGAGTTGTGTTAGGTTTAAAATCTGGAAAATATGACTTGTACATGTTCCAATGTTTTGAGCATAACTCTTTGTGTGGTTGAGCAAATGAGGTGAGGTTTGTTTTGACTTAAAATTGAGACATTTGTCTACAATTGTTGTGAAGGGAGCACTATCCAATTTTGATTAGAAGAGGGTTGAATCTTGATTTGAAAGAAAGTGAAGTATAGGTGCAGGATGAACAGTACCCGAGCTTGATGACCTGAAACTTTGATGAATTTTTCTAAATTGATTTAGGTTGAATTGGTGAATTTGGTCTTAATGACAGTTCAAGACTTTCTTGTTATCTTTCCATTGCCACTAAGTATGCAATTTTTCGATTTGTAGCTTGAGAGTTATGACTTTGTAAAGTTTGGATGTGGTAAAGGCAATGTGTTGATATTGTGAAACAGGACAGCAACTCTCATGTGAAAGTTTGACTTAGGTAGAGATGAAATTTGCTTCCAAGTTGTTCATACAAGTTGTAGAACATGTTTTTCTCTTACTTTTTGACATACAACTTGTAATTTTTATTTAAGGAAATGGGAAGTTATGCTCTTTGGAAAAATATTGTACTGTTGTGGAATATTTTGATTAGGCAGTGACTTTGATTGCATTTTTGACATCTTTAGAGGTGGAATTAGTTTTTGTGTCCTTCATAAAAATTGTATATCTCTCTTTTCTCTATGAAATAGACACCAATTTTATCCCATTTGGAGTTTGGAGTAAGGAGATATGCCCTGTGGAAATTGGTATGTCGGAGGAAGTTTTCAGATCTGCCATTGTAGTAGAGTAAGTCGACTTGAATCCTCAGACAAGTCGACTAGGACATACACAGTAGCGTAAGTCGACTAGGATTCTCAGACAAGTCGACTAGGAACATATATTTTTCCTTCTTTTGCTTATAACTTTTCCGTCCGACATCCGATTGATCTGATTCTTGAGGCATCGGATTCGTGACTTATTAAATTTCATTTCCATATGAAATTGAGAATTTTTAGAGATGAAATTGACATGGATTGGTTAGGTCAAAGTAAGGGGACCGGATAATTATTTTACTGGTCATTGTTTTATTTATTTTTGGACCTAGAGAGATCCGAATTGAATGATTTTGGCGTCGTTAAATTTCTAATTTTTAGACAGAATTTTTGTGATGGTAATTTTTTGGAAAAGTGTCGGGAATGTCACAAACATGCATTATACACGTTTTTAATCATCACATGTGCATTATTAAATATGTCTGACTGTACAATTCGTAATCTTTGTCAATGTTGACTATTTTAAAGGCATAATTGGAGCGTCGATCCACCGACGTTGCTGAGACTTCCCGGCATTAGCTTGAAAGTTAGAGGTGAGTGACCTAGATGGTTCTTTCAATTACTATATGTTCATTGTGGAGATAATGGCGGGTAATTGTGATTGTGTTCTGATTATGGGTTTCAGACAGAAGGTCCGATATATTGGGAAGCAATGACATAAAAGTGTTATCTGTCTATGACGTGTGACTTGACTCTGTGAACTATTTGCCTCTGAATGTGTGATTGTGATATTATTGAGTGTAAACGGGATGAATGATGTGTCTATATGTGAAATGTATACATGGATATGAATGAAATTGTAAA
>JAOTAZ010000007.1:13813897-13825783 GCA_025629785.1 Erythroxylum oxycarpum | reverse complement strand
TTACTCAATAAAGGGCCTAATCTCATGACAATTCATAAGCACATACCAATGTGCAATCTCTAGCTCATTTGTAGGAAAAGCATTTTTTTTGCCAACACCAATCGGCTTACATCGTTGGAATAACACTGATATGTCACTACCATCAACCATATTATTGATGCGCTCTAGCACGTTGAAGTTGGTTTCAATTCCTTTTAGATACATTGAATAAAATGCCATGCACTATTTAACAACATACGTTTCAACAATTGACCCTTCTGGATGTGCTTTATTTCTAGCAAATCTCTTTAGTGTACCTAGGAATCTTAACAAATGATTAACCAAATTCATTAGATAGGACACTATTTAGTTAACTTTTAAGAGTGATAGGATAAATTTAAATAATACCTCTCAATTGGGTACATCCATCTATATGCAACTGGTCCACCAAATACGGCTTTATTTAGCAAATGAATAGCCAAATGTACCATGACTTCAAAGAATATTGGTGGGTATATCATTTCAAGTTTGCATAAGATTAAAGTTATCTCATTACACATCTTCAGTACATTATCCTTATTCAAACTTCATCTACAAATTCGACGAAAGAAGTCCCCCAACTCTATTAACACACCTTTCACATCTTTATTCAAGATGGAACGCGTGCCCAATGAAAGAATGCTCTGTAATAGTATATGACAATCATGAGACTTAAGTTCAGTAATCTTCCTTTCATCAACATTAACACATCGAGATATATTAGATGCATAACCATCTGAAAACTTCACCTGCTTTACAAACTCACAAAACTTCTTCTCATTAGAAGACATTGTATAACATATTGGAGGTTTTTCCATAATAGTTCCATCAGCTGATCTTTTCAAGTGTAGTTCCTTTCGAATGTTCATATCTTCCAAATTAAGC
Source organism: Erythroxylum oxycarpum (assembly GCA_025629785.1). NCBI lineage: Eukaryota > Viridiplantae > Streptophyta > Magnoliopsida > Malpighiales > Erythroxylaceae > Erythroxylum > Erythroxylum oxycarpum. The sequence continues at coordinate 13,824,880 of JAOTAZ010000007.1, read as the reverse complement.
CAAGCTTTGATTGTATCTTTGGTTTTACCTTCGACATTCATCAAAGTACCAAGGATATTGTCATAAATATTCTTTTCTATATGCATGACATTAAGGTTATGCCTTAATCTTAACTTATGCCAGTATGGTAGATTAAAAAGAATGCTTTTTTTTTAATTCCAATTCAACTCTCCTTCCAATCTCGTTCTCCTCTTATTGTTAGGGTGCTTTCTATAACATATGTTTTGCACATGATATAATGGTTCCACCACATCATTCCATCTAGTAAGTTAGGTATAGGCTGATGATCACTTTTGCCATCAAACTTCTTGATTTTTCTCTATAGAAGATCGTAAGGAAGAAAATGTCGATGGCCTAAGTAACCAATCTTGCTTCTTAACTTACAAGAAGGAGTGTGCTTGCTACAAACAGGGCATGCCTTATAGCCTTTAGTGCTCCACCCATAAATAGTACCATAGGCTAGAAAGTCATTGATAGTTCACATTAAAGCTGCATGTATTCGCAAATTTTCTCCTTTTGAAGCATCAAAAACATCAAAACCATCTTCCCATAACTCATTTAACTCATCTACTAGTGATCTCATATAATCGTCAATGTCTCCACCCATCGCTTTTGGTCCTGGAATAACCAATGATAGCATAAAAAATGACTCATCCATATACATCTAAGGGGGTAAATTGTATGCTAAGAGAACAACAGGCCACACGCTATATGAAAGTGATAAATTGCCATGTGAATTGAATCCATCTGCTGCTAAGCGTAGTCTAATATTACGTGGGTCTCTGGAAAACTCAGGATACAACTCATCAAATCTCTTCCAAGCTTCTCCATCAGAAGGATGAACTATGGTATTACTGTCACCTTTAGGCCTGCCATTATTCCATGTCATTTCTTTAACGGTCTTACTTGACATAAATAATCATTGAAATCTGGACGTTAATGGAAAGTACCGTAATACTTTATGAGGTATCTTCTTACCTCTGCCATCATTAATTCTCCATCTTGATGTTCCACGCTAGGGACAACTTGCCAAGTCCCCATACTCTTTCCAAAATAGGGAACAATCGTGCTTACATGCATGTATCGACACATAACCCAAACCTAGGCTCTGTAGAAATTGATTTGCTTCATAATAGGACTTCGGCAGGGATGTATTACAATTAGACAATACATACCTCAACAGAGCAAGTACTATGTCAAATGACTTATTTCTCCACTTATTGTATACTTTTAAGTGAAGCAACTTTATTAGAAATGACAACTTTGAAAAGTTTGTACATCCAGGGTACAACTCTTCAGTTGCTTTATTCAACAATTAATGAAAGGCACTCATAATAGAATCTTCGACGCCTATAGGAGGACTCCTTCGAAATATCCGATGCCTATAGGAGGACTCCTTTCATCTTGATCAATTGGACAATCATTTAAGAAAGTACCCACATCATGAAGCAAATCTTGCATGCCATCATCCTCCTCATTACCATAACCTTCATTAATATCATTGCTCGTCCCATCAACGTCTACATTTGTAGCGTCAAACTTTTCTTCCCTAGAGATAAATCTATATGCTGGCAGTTCACCATGTAAAACCTAGTAGGTGTATGATTGGTCCATGCCGAATTGCATTAAATGGTCAAAAACATTCATCTGAGACCTCACATAACAATTCATGCAACGTGCACAAGGGCATGAAATTTCATAATCTTTGGCCTTTTTGTCAACCATAACATTTATAAGCATTCTCACCCCATCAATGTATTCACAGGAAACCCTAACACTTTTCATCCAACTCTTATCGTTTGAAAAGTGTCAAAATACCTATTAATTAAATATAAGAATGAGAACATTATATTATGTTAGTGGCAAATCAACAAAGACTCTTACTTATATACTTAATGAGGTAGTTTGACACTTCTCATCAAAGTTCTCAATAAAAAGAAACATACAATGACCTAATACACAATAGCTCTATAATTCATACATCAACTCTTAGCAATTTATTTACTGTATTATTTATCTAATACTTTAGTCGAATTGCAAAGAGCAAAATATGGCATTTCATGGAGCAAATTCAATAGCTATAGTATGAATGCAAACAAACCAATTAACAATCCAGCAATTTGATACTTATAAGTTAGCATACTTGCTTCTTATTTTCCAATGGCTCCTCTAACTATCTCCTCCTCACACTTGGAAATAATATATGTCATAAAACATGATAAATAATCCCATGTTACTAAATAAAGCCAAAACGTAGAGACATCCAATCCGTAGCTAAAATCTATAACACTAAACACCCAAAACCCATTTATCCATCAACCACAGAGTACTCAAAACCCTAAAAATTAACACCTACCAAACCCAAATCACCCAAAACCCATCTATCATAACAATAATGATCGCATAGCTAAAACAACACAACACAACACAACAATAGTAGAAAGCTTAATGGGTATTATAGAAAATGAAGATTAAAGCTAAAACCGAAGAAAAGGGAGAGACATTGGAAGCCCAAATCGAAGAACAAGATGTGAAATCTGTGAGAAGGTAAAAAATAGATTGCGACAATTGAAGGTTGGAAGGAGGGAGGAGAAGCTCGAAAACAACGTAGCTTTAGCGATCTGCAGCAAAATGCAAGTGGGCGAGGAAGGGGACTGGGTTAGAGGTTTAAACAAAACAAAACCAAACGATGTTTTGCTCCTAAAGTAGAACTTTTTAAGTAAGCAAAACGACATCATTTTACTTTTGATAAAGGTAGCGAGCACGATCGCGACTTCGCAGGATGGTTTCAAAACACGCGATCATGCAGCTTTTTACAGGAAAATGGTTTTCTAAACATTCGTTGATTTTTTTACTATAACTTCTTCACCCAACATCCAAATGACTTGATTCTTGAACTGATAGACTCATAACACATTTTCCTTCATCTTCAACAAAAATTATAGCCATCTGAAATGGATTGATTGTTGAATTTAAGATGAAAATGTTGAGGAATACTAGAATATGAAAAATTAAGATGATTTCACTAAACATACTTCGGTATTTCTACTATATTTTGATAAGTAGGTATCCAAATGGAATAATTCTTGATTTATGAATACATAGTACAATTATAGTTCAAAGAACAATACAAATTAAATTGAGTATAACTTTTGCAATACTGAATCAAATTTTATGATCTTGGTGTCATTAGAAACTTATGACATTGGAGAACAATTTTCTAAAGAAAGTGTTGCCTAATTGTGCCATTAGCCTTATCATAATGATGATGTAAAGTTGACCCAAAAAAATGTTGTTAGAAAATTCTAAAATGGTCATTTGGTTGTGCACGGTCGTGTGTTAAGGGTGTATGGCCATGCGTTAAGGGTGCACGATCATGACTAATTTGATAGATATGCATAGGCGTGCTTTCTCTCCTCTTCTTCATCAATCATCTCTTCTTCTTCTCCCCTTCTTTCTTTTATTATTTCCAAATTTACTCACTCCTAAATCATCTATTTTGCATTTCTATATCCAATACAATCTCTAAACAAGTCAAATTCAAATTTACACTTCAAACATCAAAAATCCGAAACTTCACATATACTTCCTCTCTCTACTGTAATTTTTTCTAGATTTTTCTTACTTCTATCTTCTTAAATTAACACATAAAATACTTAAACCAATTATTCTAGCTTAATTTGAGCTCAACAACATAAATCAAAAAAAAATTTCCAAGGTTTAAACTTAAACATCAAAAATCATATTCTCATACATGCAAATTCTAGTTTCTGCATTTTTTTCTCTATCTACTTCCATCTAATGCATTTTTTCCACCTTTTTACACTTTCATTTCATAAAAAACTTATCATTTTATCAACTCTATACCACAACCTCACTGATTCTTCATTTAAATTCATTAAAAACTCATTTAAATCCATCTCTATAAACACTTCACACATTAATTCAGCGCGCAGGTAGGCGGGGAAGGGGACTGGGGTAGAGGTTTTAAGAAACTAAAACCAAACGACGTCGTTTTGCTCCTAAAGCTAAACGTTTTAAGTAAGCCTTCCGCGACATTTTCTTCAACAAAACACCACAGTTTCTATTTTGCAACGTTTTATTGATAAAATGTCGCAAAAAAATGTTACAAATCTTCGATGTTTTCATAAAACGTTGCGAAAAATTACGTCACGAAAAGTCTTCACAATTCGCGGTGTTTTATCAATAAAATGTTGCGAATTATATGTATTTATTGTAGTGAATTTGATGTTCCATACAAAGAGATTGTAACTAAGTTTTTTCCATTCACAATAACTTTAATTTCATAATTGTAAATCAATCCTTCTACTTTCACATCCATTAGTAGACATTTTTAGTGGCAATCACTAGTAATCATAATTTATAGCTTCATCTTCAATATTTTTTCCTTCTCCTAACTCATTTATCTTCTTCAATGGCCCGGGGATGATGTTTAAAACTCTTTCACATATTAGAGGATCAACATATTAAAAAAAACTAATAACTTCCATATTGAAAGTGAATAAATGATGGGAAAAGTTAACAAAATTATCAAGGTTAAAAAGTCAGAAAACCCACAAAAGTAGAACAAATTATCTTCCAAGATTCTTATCTATCTATATAAGTCTATATGACACCCATTAATAAAAAAAAAATTTCTTGATCTAATGCAATTATCAAACTTGCATATGTTTAGTTGTGACACTCAAAATATACCGAACAAAGAATGATCACTAAAAAGGATACAAATATTTTAGTGATAAACATATATAAAATTTTTTTATGGAGGTTAAGATTCTAAAATTAACATAAAAAATCAAAGCATGTTGATTTTAAATAAATAATAATAATAAAGTGATTTTTTAAACCAAAGTTATAAGAGTTTTGAAAGTTTAATCACTTATTGAAAATTTTCAAAAGTTTAACACCAAAATGAAAAAATAAAAAAAAAGTTCGAGATTGTATCTATTATCTTTTATCTTCTTGTTCCATATAGCAAAAAATAAGTTTAAGCATCTAATAATAGAAATTATAAGGATTCTAATCTTATCAGTTTAATTTACAAATTAATAGTAAATACTTATAATATAACCTTTTTCCGTTAGTAATAATATTTTATGCTTCTTGCTTTTTATATTTTTAATTTTACTCATATCCGTCTAATTATTCCAAAATTTTGCTTTTTGTAAAGAACTCTATATCTTTATTCTTTATGAGAACTCTTAGATAAATCTGGACTTCTCAGAGACACTTTGATATGAGGGGAGAGCACCTCTGGCACTTACTCGGTGACGTATGGTTATGAATTTCTTACTTGCGTTCCTTTCCCTCCAGACCCTACTAAATCATGGTCTCGCATTTGGCGTCTGCGCGTTCCTCAAAAATTTCGTTTCTTCTTATGGCAACTTAGATGGCAGATTCTCCCAACCAATGCTTTGCGCTATGAACATGGCTTGGCTTCTTCCCCTTTTTGTTCTCGTTGTGGACAGGCTTGGGAGCGTACTATTCATGCGTTACGGGACTGTCTTTCAAAAAGACAGGTTTGGCATGGTATCTACGGCACTCCGGATGTTTCTTTCTACACCTTGAATTTTGACGCTTGGATTTGCAGGTATGTGCTTGCCTCCTCGTGCTCTAGTGATAATGTTATTAAGTTCATGGTGGGCGCATGGATCATATGGTGCACTAGGAATATGGAGATCTTTCATCGTGAATACATGCATTTGGTTGGTATCCACTAATGGTTTTTGAAACTTTTTGATGACTGTCGGAAAGCTTGCACTCTGGATGCGCACAGAGTGGATAAGCTGGATCGTTGGGTCTCATGGAAGTTTCCTCCTACTGGTTATATTAAAGTCAATGTTGATGGCAATCCTGGCAAAGCAGGATTTGGTGGTCTAGCGCGGAATGAGTTTGGGCACTGGATCTTTGGTTTCTCAGATTTCATTGGTTGTGCTACCAATATGCTGACAGAGCTTCAGGCTATCTACTATGGGTTGACTCTAGCATGAACTCGTGGATAAAAAAAGATTTTGATAAAGTCGGATTCGTTGGAAGCTATCAAGTTAGTTACCCAGGAATGCCCTCCATCTCATCCTTATTTGACAGTTGTTGAGGATATTTTGTTTTATTTACGGAAGGACTGGGCCTGTTCTATTGCCCATACTTAGAGAAAAGGCAACCAATGCGCTGATTATCTAGCGAAATTAGGCTCTTCATCTTCACAGAATTGGCATTTGTGGGAGATGCCTTCACAGAATTGGCATTTGTGGGAGATGCCTGCCCCGGGTCTTCGACCCCTTCTACAAAATGATGCTTTATCGGTGCCGTTCTTGAGGCCTTAGGCCTCCTTGTTTGTTTATCCTCTTCACCAAAAAAAAAAAAAAAAGATAAACCCATGCCCATGATCGCTGGTACAATGGGGTTTTCGGCCTACCACTTGAGCTTCCCGTCTGCGTTGGCTAGCTGAGATTGACCCGTCTTTGCATGGATTATAAGTTGGTCCTTTGCTTTGTAGTCATCTTTTTTGCCATCTTCACATCATTACTTTTCAATAATTATGTAAATGCTGCAGCTAAGAACATGTGATTGGACAACTTTATGTGAGAGATTTTCACCCCAGTTGTCTCATCAGCATCATAAAAGCACGACACAAAGGGGTAGGGCATAAATGTGCACAATTGTTACCGAATAGACGGAGATTCGGAATAATATGTTATGAGACGCCCGGCCCAAAGTCCTTGTATGTTTTGGGTTTGGACAAACAACTGTAACAATAACCTTTCTTACCCTCCAGAGTGGTCGGATGCATCTCCTCAGTCCCCTCACGTCAAAAACATAAGATTTTGACATCTAAGTCCCCATCCCTTATCATACATACATACATATTAAAATATACTTTTATACGTTAATACCTGTACTCCTGTCCTATGTATAAGCTGTAGTGGTGGAAGTGAATACTAACTTTCTGGATGCAACGCAAGCACACGCCAACACCGTAAAGTAAGTACTTGAAACTATTCATATTTCATACATTTATATGTAACAGTGGAAGTAAACTACAAGTTGAAGAAAGCTTGGGACTGGCGACCGTTTAACTTCTTAAAGTAAGATGAGATGATAGATAGCATTTTGCGGTCCCAACAACTTTATAACTTTGTCCGATAGCCATTGCCCATTCAGCCAAAAGTTCTGATCACGCTCTTTCTTTTTTTCCCCTTCAAATTTTGATAGCCTTCAAGCATTTTCCTTTTTCTTTGGATGATGGGGATGATCATGTGGTACAGTCTGTCACTCACACTAATTTCCTTCTCACTTTCTGTTGTTTTTTTACCTTTGTTGCATACTCCCCCATCATCATAAATAACGTTCCTTTCCCTTTTCTCTTTTTTTCTTATCAAGTATTGATTTTGATCTTCATTTTATCATCTTTTCCTTGAATAGCCATGTCTACTACTCCAACTGCTTCTGAGGAATCACAACCCCTTCCCATCACTACACCTGATCAGGTATGCACACTCTTTTGTTTACCCTTTTCATTCCTGATCAGACTAGTAGCATACATGAGTGTATTCATCAACTTGTTCATGATTATACTTTCCTCCATACTTACTATTCCTTATAAGATCATTCATTTCTCTGACTAGTTACTGCTTCCTGTATGATCTTTTTATTTGTTTTTTCTTTTCCATCATCGCTAAAAACTATTTCTCAAGTCTCTCTTAATTCCATGTTTTACGTAAAGCACACATCAGATGGATTTTTTGTTTAATTTTTATCTTCTCCGAGTGCATAATAGTGGATTTTGTCCCTCCGATATCTATACTATCTATTCTGTTGATTAAGCCAGTGGAGTTGTGAAACCCTTCATTGTCGACAGCAGAGAATTGGCCAACAATCATGCTTCTCAGAGCAGTGAAAGCCCTGTCATACTTCTTTTACAAGATTGAAAATTTTTTAGTCTCAAGGAAACATGGGTATAATTCTAGTTAGGAGGGGGTAGTACTAGTAATGATCATAGGGTCGCGATGCTGAATTCTGGCTACAAAATTTCACTGTATTATTTCAATTTTAAACATGCTATTTCACTGTAGCTGATCATCTTTTATCAATTATAGGCAGTCCTAAACAAGGTGATTGAAGAGGGCGAGCCGATGAAGAAAGAAACAGTATGTTTACCAAATGAAAGTGACAAAGTAGAAAACCCTATTGCTGAGGAGCTGTTGAATCAACAAATCTTGGTATCTGATTCAGATAATATGCTCACTGAACTTCCACCAACTGCTGTAGTTGAGAAAACTGATGAGCAATCTGTTGTGAATCTTCATGGTGAAGATAAAGTGGAGGGAGAAAAGGCCTCAACTCCTGCTTCTTTGACTGCAGGTCCAGAAGCAGATGTGATTATTAGCCAACCTGTTGATGAAAAGTCATCTGCAGAGTATGTTGTCAGAGAAACAATAGAGAAACCAGAAGATGCATCACCGGAGAAAGTCGACAAGGACAATACTCATGGTGTTAATGCTACAGAATCATCAATTGAAAAGACGAACATTCCATTAGAACAATCAGTTGTTTCTCATGTCAACAAATCAGAGGCGGTTCTGTCGAATGATGTTGAAGATTCAGTAGTGTCCAAAGAAGTTGAGAAACCAGAAGAACCAATAGCTGTCGAAGTTAAATCAGAGGAAAAATCTGAAGTTGCTGAACAAGAAGATAAAACAGGCGCAGTTGAAGCTATAGAGAAACCAAAAGAACTAGTGGAAACTCTACCAATTGAAGAATCGGGAGCAGTTGTGCCAAAACATGTTGAAGAATCAGAGTTAGCTGGTGATAAATCAGAACATGTACCTTCTGAACCCGAGGTCAGATTGGAGGAACAATCTGAAGTAACAAAACAAGGTAAACATCAAGAATCAGTAGATACTGAAGGCAATGAAAAGCCTGAGTTACAATCTGAGTCAGGTAAACAAGTTGAGATTACGTCTAGTGATGAAAAATCAGAGCCAACTGTCTCTGACGTGGAGTCAAAATCAGAGGGACAAACTGAAGTCACTGACCAAGATGAGACTAAAAATGAGGAGGCTGATCCAAAGTGTGTAACCGAGGGAGAAGCACTGAACAACGAAAGGGAATTGGAGGGTAAAGTTGAAGGTGACACATCGATTGAGAAAGTTGAAACCGTTAAAGGAGAAAATGGTGCAATTGCAGAACCAGTTGTTTCAACAACTGAGGAGGTTCAAGATGATTTACAAACGGACAAAACAGAATGTGAGACATTAGTCAAGGAAGTTGAAACCGTTATAGGAGAAACTGGCCAAACTGCAGAATCAGTTGTTTCAACTATTGAGGAGATTCAAGCTGAATTACAGGCAGAGAAAACAGAAAGTTCTCCTCCAATTTCCACTGAAGAAAAGATTAGCAAAGAGGATAAAGATAGGGGAATTGACGAAACGGATACAGTCGAAGTGCCACCACTAAAGGAGGCATTGGGGGAGGCGGAAAAGATAGGGGAAGAGAAACAGGTTGTAGCAGTTGAGGCCAAGAATGTCGAGAGAAATGAAGACGTACCTCAGCTCAACAAGGTGGAAGATGTTAAACTGAGTCTTTCCAGTCCTGAAGTTGCCGAAAGATCAATGGAGAGTGAGAAAGGTTGTGAAGATGTTGGTTGTAAAGAGAACATTAGAATAGGTTTAGTAGACACAGATGGGGCTGAAGATGTGAAGCCAGACAATGAAGCTGCAAAAACCAGTGAAGATACCTTGGAGAACGAGCAAACTGAGGTTGTAAAATCTGAAGTAAAAGACTTGGAGGTTGCTACCAAGGATGGTGATGACTCAAAAACATCGCAGGACCTGCCATCAGAAGTTCCAGCCAAGCCTACTCAAAAGCATTCAAATAATATATTGACAAAGATGAAACATTCTCTTATTAAGGCAAAGAAAGCTATCACTGGGAAATCTCCTACCCCCAAATCTCTCCCATCTGATGATGCCAAGGGTGATATTAAAGTCAAATAACTTGGATAGCTATGAAAAAATACTAGCGAACTTCTACTGGTGTGGATTGTATACATGTGGTGTTCTTATGTGTAAAAGGCTTTCTTTGAATTGTCAACCCTGTTTGTTTCGTTTGTAAGTGTGGGTTGTGCACTGGCGATTGATTGATTGTTGTTGTTATTGCTGCCAAGAGTGGCTAGAAAAGAAAATTTTATTTGTGGGTTTGTAGATACCTTCATTAGTCAACAAGACTACTGTATCAGTGGCGTTATGCACTTATAAATAGGATTTACTTGTGCATATGCTTATTACCACTGCCTTCTCAAGAACAGGATTACCAGAAAGCTATACTATGATTCACTACTTCTAATGCGTACTATGCTATAAAGTTGGGGAAAATTGGTTGGAGGTTATGGGTGGAGGAGATTACTTGCCTAGGATGGACTTTTGGAAGGTTAATAAGTTCTTTTTTTCACCGCAAAAGTTTTTTCTAAAAAAAAATGAGTATTTGACTGTAAAATAAAAAAAATCACTTTTTAATAAACATGACTTTTTTTAAGCCAAAATATAATTTTTTAAGAAGCTCAAGTTTGGAGCTTCTAAAAAAAGCTTTTCAAATGATTTTTTGGGTAAATTTTTCAGATCAATTAATGAGTCTATTTTTTAATTTCTTTTGTTATTATATTTTACACATAATTCTCATAATACCCACAAACTTATCTTCACATTTATTTAAATTGTCATTTACTCAATTTCATATTCACAAACCCTTTGTACTTTATGCATGTGGGTCTAAAAGAAATAGTCTCTCTATAATGTAGGGATAAGGCCTCCTCAGACTCTATTTTATTGTAGGACTTCAGACTGAGTGTGATGATGATGATGATATTTATTTTGAGATTTATATAATATTATTTGACTTTTTATATGTTTTAATATGTAATTTTCATATTAGTTTTACTTATGTTATAATCCATGTAAAAAATTT
>JAOTAZ010000007.1:13737924-13754994 GCA_025629785.1 Erythroxylum oxycarpum | reverse complement strand
CATCAATTAGGAGTCAACGAGTGCATAAACAGTTATGAAAATACAACCAATTTATAATGTAAACTTGGCTCAATCAACCAACTTCAACTTGGTTTCATTAAGCTCATCTATTGTAGAAAACAACTTCTTCTCAAGGTCTTGAGTGGTGTTCTTCATGGTAGAGTTTTCTTTCTTCAACTTCTCATTTTCATATATGCTTGGACCCAGTTAGCGTACATTAACTCATAGGCTTCATAAATGCCTTCTTTTTTATCATCTAAAGTACTGTCATCACTAACATAATCTAATATTGAGCTTTGAGCCGATTCGTCTGCATTTTTCCCATAATTTTCTGATTTACTCACACTTTCATCATCAGTTACTTCCTTCTTGCTTGTCATAAAGCAAGTAACTGGACTTTTATTGTATAAAGCAACTAACATAGCACTATTCACAACTTCTTCTTCACTACCATACTCACTTCCGGATTCATTCTCATTCCAAATGCTTATATAGGAATTCTATTTTCTCTTCTTTAAGGTATTAGTACATTCCGCATGCACATGTTCGAATCCTTGACACTAATAGCATTGAATTTTCTTCTCTTTTCTTTCTCCCTTTTGATTTTTCCCTTCTTTTTTGAAATTACTAATTGATGAGCTTCCTTCTCTTATAGCCATAATTGTGAAACAAGGATCTGCACCAACTTGAAATACCAAGTTCTGATTCAGTGACCTGCTCTGATACCAATTGAAAGAACCCTAGGAGTGTAGTAGTTCACAAATTCTTTGATTTTGCCGCAGTCATTTCTAGCACAATCAAAAACCAAAAAATTAAACGCACAAATAGAAATCAACACCAATATTTGTTAACGCAGTTCGGCATACCTTGCCTACGTCTGTAAGGCCTTCACCTAGCTTAATTCGTTCACTAACGACAATAGTTTTATATAAGGCTTTACTGAGCCGACTCCACTTAACCCTTGACAATATCCCTCTTCCTCACAACCCGTGAAAGAATTTCACATCCAATAGTAGAACTGCCTCATACTAACCTCTACAGAGAATTTTTCTCAACAATCTTATAATGAAAGAACACTAAATAAATAACTCAAGTGATTAAACAAAATTAACCATAAATGAAAACACTTAAGATAAAAACAACTCCCCTAAATATGTCGCTTCATCAACGAAAGAACGAGAAGTTATCAACTAAGAAATCTGCTATGAATCTTTGATATAGTCACTGAAAATACCACGCACAGCAGCCATAAAACAACTCAAATCAACAAATGTTTCATCATCGAAACATTAACCTAATAGAGCTGCAACAACCACGACAACCGCTGAAGTTTTTCACATCAAACCAACAACAAAGATAGCAGCTACAAAGTCACGAAAACTTTTGGAATTTTTGCACACCAATACCAAAACGACAGCCACAAAATTACGTAATCCCTTAAAAAAATTAGCAATACCCAGAAAAACCAACTACCCAATTGCTCTCAATGGACTTTCAAAACAAAGGAAAATGTAGCTCCCAAAATCAACAATCACACAGCCCTCTGTTGGTTCTTCAAAAACAAAAGAATATGCAGCTGAACAAACACATAATATCTACGAAAACCTCCTTCACGTTTTCGGCACTCATCAAAGAGAATATCAATAGAACATCCCCATATACAAGAACAAAGACTTAGATTGCATAAAGAAAATTAAGTGGAAGATAACCATTAACCCAACCTATACGGCAATCATCTCCTATATGGCAATGATGTATTTACGGCAATAATAATAAAGAACCTTGATAGTCCACCATCGTAGGCACATCCAAGAACAAGGTACTCACATCATGCAAGAAGTCTTCACATAGTATAATTCTTCATTCATCGCACCTTTTGGTCACGTGATACACGTCCACATATTTTACAAGATTAGGTCTTTATCCAAGTCAAATCAATTATATTTTCTCTCTTATCTTGATTTGAATTTGAAGTCTTTCGTTATCTTGGAGATCTAATTATAAAAAATGTCAAAATTAAATAATAAGATATATATCATATATCTTAACACAAGTTAATGAGAACATAAGATCTATTCTTGGAGTGATACGTAGAGGAAGGAAATGAGCTCCGAGACAAACAAGGAAAGATTGAGATCTATTTTAATTTTTTTTAGATGGATAGATTTCTAACGAGAACACAATGGCACATGCTTTTAGCTACAGGTGATATGAAACCTCTTGGCCAACGCACTATTATTTGTCCTTTCCATAGACAGCAAGAAAGCATGTGTTAAGTAATTACTAGCGAATAAATTAATATATAGTTATATTAGAAAGATAATTGAAAAGGTAATAGAAAAGGAATCAAACTTTAGTTATTATAAGGTTTTAGCATTTTGGCTGTGGAGCCTCATGGTACTACAACTACCTTGAATCATCGCCTGCTTCTTCAGGACCAATGGACCATACTCTTAATACACCTCTACGCTCATCTAACAGTCTTTGTTGATTTTAATATCATCACTTGGTGATAGTGGGCATAGCTAAAATTAGCTAAGTTCCATAAATAGGAAGAAAGGATATGCATAGAATAATTTGAAATGGCAAAGGCATCCAGTATGCCCGTACCTTTGGGAAAGAGCATACAGAATTAATTAGCCAGTAATAAGTAATAACACCCACTTCCCATGTATCAACGTGCATGCATTGTACTGTACATACTGCAGGACCACGTACAGCTGTTAGTGTTGGTATTCTGTGCCCTTTCCAATGGATGGAATTTACATCATTCATACGCAGTTCTGACTCATCGATTCAGACATGATGAAAATCGGTTGGAGGCGAAGTACTGGTAACGTAAATTTGGACTAACATAATATATCAAGGGAGAAGTGTCTGTTGCCACAATCGAGAAGCAATGGTCCCATCCCAAGTTCAGTCAAATCTGGGAGTTGGTACTTGAAAGGCCCAAAACCGGAACTTAGGAGTGTAAGTGGCAGAGAATTGAAACGAAAACGGAGAGCTTTTACTTTGATCTAATCTAAAGTAAGTGCTCCCACGGCCTCTACGAATAAACTATTTTGGGCTATTCCAAAAGAAATCTGATTAGAATTCTCCACCTGCCTGCGAAGCTTTTACTTTACATTGGAATCGGATGCCTCTTACATACACTAATGTCTAATCTATAATGATTCCCCAACTAACCATAACTTTAGTTAATTGGAAGGCTAATAAGTAAACCTTTTACTCTACATAGAATAAATATGGACTTAGTCAAGGTTAGGTGAGTAGGTAAAAGTCCAGAAGAAGTGACAGAGGTCCACTAGGCATAATATTTAATGGTAAAGCTTAACAAAAATCAAGGAAAGAATTTAGTTGATGCTTTTCAGTTGATGCAAAAATTGAAGTTGGCAAAACGAGTAATCAAAGAGTTTAGTAAGCATAAAACTCGAAATATTCAAGATTTGGGTACCAATTTGGCTGAGATACAAAAGCAATGTTATAGGGACCCCCTTAATGAGAGTTTAAGAATGCCTAAGGTTGATTGGATGCATAAATACCAGGAGGCTTTGAAATTGAATAATTCAATTCTTAAATAAAAAGCGAGACAAAGTTGGCTTAAGGAATGAGACATCAACACCAAGTTTTTTCAAATGGCTATCCTAGCAAGACGTAATACAAATACAATTACTGAGTTGACGGATGCTGGAGGGGGGGTAATGTACTATGCGGTCAATTAGCAGTTTCTGAACATATCAGGGAGTTTTTTGTACAACTTATGGGAAATTCTGAACTTACAGCGAATGGATTTAGGGTTAAGGATGTGTTGGAGTTCACTTCAAATCAAGATAGACTGGAAATGTTAACTGCTCTTTTTTCAGCTCAATAAGTGAAGGAGGCCTTGTTTCGGTTAAGTGGTTCAAAAGTGTCCGGTCTTGATGGATACTTAGTTGGTTTTTTTCAACAGACTTGGAATATCACAGGTCAGCTGTTAACAGAAGCGGTAGTAGAGTTTTTTTGGTCCAGTAAACTTCTGAAGGAAATCAACCATACTTATTTATGTTTAATTCCCAGAAGGAGGGACTAGAAAGGATTACGGATTATCGTCCAATTTCGTGTTGCACATCGGTGTATAAAATAATAACTTCTCTTTTAGCGGAACGTTTGAAGGGTGTATTGGCTGAAGTAGTTAGCAATGCCTAAGGGGCTTTTCTTCCTTCAAGAAGTATTGGGATAACATATTGTTGCTGCAAGAATTTTTGAGAGATTATCATACAGGTAAAAAGGTTAACAGTTGTGTCTTAAAGATTGATCTTTATAAAGCTTATGATACGATTAGATGAGGATATCTGAAGGACTGCTTAGAAGGGATTGGTTTGCCTACACGGTTTTGTCACCGGATACTTCAATGTATTCAAACTACCTCTATGAGTGTCTTAATTAATGGGATTCTCACGAAGCCATTTAGGATCACTAGAGGGATTAGGCAAAGGGACCCTCTCTCCCCTTACCTATTAATGTTGGCGATGGAGGGTCTTTCAAGATTATTGACTAAAATAGTGTAGTGTAATGGGTTGTATCAGTATCATTATAAATGTAGGAAACTGAAACTGTCACATTTGTTGTATGCTGATAATGTGATATTACTGTGTAAGGCTGAACCACATGTGTGAGAGATGATGATGAATCTGATGAACACTTTTTCTAGGTGGTCGGGGATGAAAATTAATATACATAAGAGTGGAATATATATGTCTTCAGATGTTCGTAATCGGGAGTGAATCAGTAGGTTGGTGGGGTTGTCTATCTAAGAAACACCGTTTAGGTATCTGGGAGTACCAACCACTTCGGGTAAGCCAAGATTTTCTAATTTCTTGCCATTGTTTGAAAATTTGAAAAGTCGTATCAATGCATGGCAGAATCAGTTTCTATCATTTGCTGCTAGAGTTACTCTTATTGTTTCAGTGTTGAATAGTATGCATATACACTGGGCTGCTCACGTGGTAATTCCAAAGAGAGTTATAAAGGAAATGAGAGGATATTGAAATCTTTCTTATAGACTGGTAAGCATAACAATTGTAAGGGAGCTAAAGTCCAATGGAGTGATATTGTAGTGCCAAAAAAACAAGGGTTTGGGCATTATTTCGATCACACAAATGCAAAGGGTCTTGCTTATGAAGAGAATCTGGCGGTTATTTGTAGATAAAGAAGTGACGTGGGTCAAGTAGGTGCAGATTTATCATCTTAATGGCCAAAGTTTTAGGCAAATTTAGTTGAGGTATGAACATTCTTGGATTTTTAAATGTTTGTTATAGTTACGAGACTTGATTTATCCTACTATTAACAGTAGAGTTTGGAATGGAGAGGATACAAGTTTCTGGTTTGATAATTGGAATGAACTCAGCCCTCTTTGGTTGCGGAATGATTTATCTGTATTTAGAAACTGAATCTCTAAAGAAGCAACGATGGCATGGGTAGTTTGGGAAAGAGCACGATTGAATAGTTGCAAGTTTGGCCAACTACTTGACCGGTATATGAATGTTGTGCTACTTCAAAATGAGACGAACAAGAGGATTTGGGCAGCAAATCAAGCTAGAAATTTCACGACCAAATCAGCACATGACTTAGGGAGAGAGCTGCAGGAAGAGGTACTATAAGTTGCTTTGGTATGGAAGCAGGTATTAAGTCCTAAATCTACTTTTTTTCTTGTAGTTGGCTATTAAAAATAGATTGAGAACTAAGGACTGATGGTTTAGTAGCTATAATCCCATTTGTGTGTTGTGTAAACATGTTAATGAGAGTAGAAATCACTTGTTTATTTGAATATAAATATACCAAAGCAGTGTGGAGTAGAATTTTGCATATGATCGGGATTCAAAATTTCTCCTATAAATGGAATGAGGTGTTGAATGATGTTATTAGGTACACAAAACCAGGGAGATGGTGTTATATCACTTATGGAGGGAGAGGAATCGACGCTTATTTAAGCAAGTGGAATAACACAAGTACGAGCTTGTTACTAGTATAGTTAACTTGATTAGAGAGGTCATCGTAGTGAATAGGAAGTAGGACATCATTAGACAGGAGCTTAAAAGGATTTGGTATACTTAGATGATTTATGTGGTTTGGGTGGACTGATTGTAATGGAATAGATGTGGTTGTAGTATTTTTGTAATTATCCTTATAATAGGATTGTATATTCTATTTTTCAGGTTTGTTAATATAATTTCTTTAATTTAAAAAAAACAAGGAAAGAAAGTTCCATGTCGAAAATCAAAGCACAAAAGAAGAGAAACCGCTTCTTTTGCTTTTTTGCGCAGGTGTTGATAATAAGCTGTTGCTACTGCTACTATATAACCCGCAATGAGTTTAACGCTCGAGCAAATTCACATAGGTGGTGATACTAAAAAATCCAAAGCAACAAAATAGAAAAGAGAGGAAATGAAGAGGGAGGCTTAGGACTATGGCAAGCTTGTGGATGGGTGGATCGGGAAGATAATATGCATCTTAGTATTCGGATAATAAATAAGAAGACACCATTTTTGGTTATGAACAATATACATGGTTCTTGTTTTGTATCTTCCCCCATCCACCCATTCCACAAATTTCTCATAATTCCTCCCTTGTCCCTTTCTCTCTGCTTCTTATTTGATTTACTGTTGGTTCTTTTTCTCCATTCTTAATATTAATCACACCATACATATATTAATTATGTTATTAATCGTATTTACACTTAATTGGTTTCTACTTTGTCCTGTGAGTAAGTCTTTGTTTAATAGGTTGTCAAGCTCACTACTTCTACTTAGAAGCTAAACTCAAAGATACTAATTTGGTTTGCACCTTTATCAGTTGTTCTAGGTTGTATTTATTAGATCAGAACTCATATTACTGCAGACCCAAAAATAATGACCACAGACCCAACGAACACACAAGAAGCCCATTCAATTCAATGACTATATTGTTTAAATGTTATAAAAACTCTTCTTTTATTTTTACAATTTGAAAGAGCCGAGAAGTATAGGTGATTATAACCAATTCTGTTATGAATCCCTTAATATAAACAGAACCCCAGGAAAAGATGGGACAGAGAAGAAAAAATTTCTTACTTTTCATCTTTCTTCGTGCTTGTTCTTGTTCCCCTTGTTCCTGTTGCTGGAGAAAGCAACAATTTGGTGCTTTCATTGCTATGATCGAAGGCATGCAGACTCGTGCCAAGTCTACTGAGGAATCACTTTTTTGGTTGAAGGATCAAGTTGCGTCCCTAAAAGATATTGTCCAACAGTAAGTCGATCTCCTCTAGACACACATCGAATCTATTAAACACACCTCATCATCTTATGAGACCTTGTAATCTACACTTGCCTCTCACTGTCAAGCTGTGGATGACCTTCTTTTCAAGATGGTTTGATGGGACAAACATCCGATGGATCCCCCTATTTCCACTACCCCACCTTCGTCTCATATTTACCTTTCACATGGGTCTTCTATTACCTGCCCCACCCTCTCAACTACCGCCCCTCCATCTTTCCCTTCCCCCTCCACAAACCCATATTTCACCAAACATTTCCTTTTTATTCCCCATCCCTCCCTGTACAACCTCCTATCACTCCTTTTTCTCATAATCCTCCCACTCCTCCACACCTCCTGAAACTTGAAGTTCCACTATTTTCTAGTGACAACGTTGGTGAATGGCTCTTCCAACTTGAATGGTTCTTTAACTATCACTAAACACCCCTTACCCATAAGCTCTACATTGCTTCTTTTTATTTGGTTAGCCCCGCCTTTTGTGGTTCCATTGGATGTATAATACGAGACAACTCTCCACTTCGTCGACTTTTGTTCGCGATATTACGACTTGATTTGGCCCCTTTATTTACCAAAACCATGAAGCTTCCCTATTCAAACTCAAACAAACCTCTACAGTAGACTCTTACATCCATGACTTTCAAACCCTATCCACCCAAATACCAAGCCTCACTACTAGTAATCTACTCAATTGTTTTATTTTTGGACTTACCAATAATATCCAAAAAGACATTTTATTACTCAAACCTCCCAATCTCTCAGACGCTATCGGCATGGCCAAGTTATTAGAAGACAAAATCAGTTCTACCTGTGTTTCCAAACCCCCTGTTCCCTTCCTTTATTATGATCTCGTCCCACATCATCTTTTATCCGCCATTTCCTTTTCTCCACCTCCCTTAAAAGACCTCCTGCGTCCTAGTCCCCTACCCATCAAACACCTCACACCAACCCAAATGGCTAGTTGCCATGAAAATGTCTTTATTACAATTGCGACGACAAATTTGTTCCTAACCACCTTATTGTCCACCCCAATTCCTCTATCTTTTGGCTAAATAAGAGAGCATTGATCTTGCCTCTAAACTCTCTCCCCCTCGTACACCATCAGATTCCACCTCTTCTTCCACTTCTACCCCACAAACCCCTCATCCTCAAATTTCCTTCCATACCCTTACGGGCCATTTTATTCCTAAAACCTTAAAGCTGGGATGTTTTCTTCACAACGAACAAGTCATTGTCTTCATCAACGAGGGTTCCACACATAACTTCATCTAATCCTGCCTGGCTAAACATCTGGGTCTCCTCCTCCAACCTTCACCCCATCTTAACGTCACAGTGGGTAACAAGGATAAGATCGACCATGCTGGGTTTTGTCCTAATATCCCTCTTCGGTTGGCTTGCGACACCTTCTTCGTTGACCTCTTTGTCCTACTTATTTGGCATCGAAATTGTATTAGGCGTTCAGTGGCTGGCTAGACTTGGCCCTACCCTATTTGATTGTACTAAGTTATGGATAAAGTTTTAGTTTGGTGGATCCAGGCTACGCTTCATCGAGCTCCAACAACCAACCTTGTCCTCTATGACCCCAGCCCAATTCTGTAAATATGCTCAACAAGATTCCATTGTATCTTTTTACCATCTCTCTTGTGAACCCATCACTGACGACCTACCTCCCATCATCCACCATACGCCCACGCCCCTCCTAACGTCCTCCCTCTTTGACCTTTTTTCCCAATTTTTAGTGGTCTTCTCTAAACCCAGCTCCTTACCTCTTTTTTGCAAGTGTGACATTAGATTCACCTCTTGCCTGACACTTCTCTTATTACTGTTTTCCCTTATTGTTACCCATATTTCTAGAAAGCAAAGATCGAAAAGTTGGTTTCCGAAATGCTAGTGAACGACATCATCTGCCCTAACACAAGTCCTTTTTCTTCTCCATTCATCTTGGTTTGCAAAAAAGATGGCTCCTTGCATTTTCTGCGTTGATTATAGTTCTTTGAACACCGTCATAGTAAAAGACCGATTTTCAATTCCAACTATTGATGAATTACACGACGCTTCAGTTTTCTTCAAGTTAGACCTTTGCTTGGGTTATCATCAATTTTGCCTCCACCCTGATGCCATCCTTAAAATGGCGTTTCGCACCCATAAGGGTCACTATGAATTTATTGTTCTTTCATTTGGGCTTTTGAACGACACCAATACATTTCATGCCCTGATGAATACTGTCTTCAAACATGTTCTCCGCAAGTTTGTGCTTGTTTTTTTTGACGATATTTTGGTTTATAGTCTAGATTGGGACTCTGATCTACTCCATTTACGGGAAGTTCTCCAGCCTTTAAAAGATCATTTTCTTTATGCTAAGCTTTCAAAATGTGTTTTAGGTTGCACTTAGCTGAAATATTTGGGTCATTTGGTTTCCAAAGATGGGGTTTTGGTCAATCCTGAAAAGATTGAGGCTATACAAGCTTGGCCCCCCTGTTAAACAACTTCGTGGCTTCCTGGGCCTTGCTAGTTATTATCGTCATTTTGTTGCCGACTTTGCTTTCGTCGTGGCTCCTTTTACTAAGTTATTATGGAAGTAATCTTTCATTTATAATTTTGACATGCAAATTACCTTCAACACTCTTAAGAAAGCTGTTTGCCACACATCAACATTAGCCTTACCTGATTTCTCAGTGGCCTTCCTGCTACAAACAGATGCCTCAGATACTTCTATTGGAGCAGTCTTAACCCAATCTGGCCATCCTATTGCTTACTTTAGTAAACAGATGTGCCCCTGTCTTCAATCAGCCTCTACGTATGAATGAGAGATGTTTGCCATTACTGAATCCAACAAGAAATGACGTCATTATCTATTGGGTAGGTATTTCACAGTTCAAAATGACTATCAAAGCTTGAAGTCTCTCACAAATTAGACGGTTCAAACTCCAGCCCAACAAAAATGGCTTACCAAGTTGTTAGGGTATGATTTGGACATTATTTACAAGCCAAGTTTCGTTAACCAACTTGCAGATGCTTTATCCCATCTGCCTGCTGCTACCCTTCATTCCTTCTTATCTAAACTCCTTATAGCAATTTTGGATGGTCCGCGCGCTTTCTATTGCTCCAACCCACACTTAGCTTCTCTACTTACTTCAATCATGTCCGACTCAGCTGCTTACCCGAATCACTTTGTTGTTGATGACTTGGTCTTATAAAAAATAGAATTTTAGTCCTAACTGAATCGACCTTCCACCTTTTGCTTTTATCTGAATTCCACAATTCTCCCATTGGTGGACATGTAGGGGCACAACGCACTTTTTCTCAACTTGCCGCGCAATTCTACTGACCATCCATGTGCACAACTGTCTCTAAATTTATTTGCAAATGCTCTACTTGTCAAGCGGTGAAACCTTTCAATCGCGCCCCTCAAGGTTTATTGCAACCACTCCCTGTACTTGGTAAGATTTGGGATTCCATCTCCTTATATTTCATCACTTATTTGCCTCTTTCCTATGACAAGTCTGCCATCTTGGTTGTTGAGGACTGCCTCTCCAAACATGCCCTTTTTTCTGCCTTACCTTCTTCCTTTACGGCCTCCGTGGTTGCTGACATATTTGTCAAAGATGTTGTAAAATTACATGGCCTTCCT
This sequence comes from Erythroxylum oxycarpum, assembly GCA_025629785.1. Taxonomy (NCBI): domain Eukaryota; kingdom Viridiplantae; phylum Streptophyta; class Magnoliopsida; order Malpighiales; family Erythroxylaceae; genus Erythroxylum; species Erythroxylum oxycarpum. The sequence continues at coordinate 13,744,076 of JAOTAZ010000007.1, read as the reverse complement.
GCTACTATTATCTTCGATAAAGATCTTCTCTTTATGAGTCGCTTCTGGCATGACTTATTCAAATTGTAGAGTACTACTCTAGCCATAAGCAGTGCTGACCATCCGCAAACAGATGGCCAAACAGAGGTCCTCAACCATTGTCTTGAAGATTACCTATGCACCTTCATTACTGCCAACCCGAAATCCTAGATCTCCTTTCTTCCTTAGGCAGAATACAGTTACAACATCGCTTATCACTCGACAATCCAAATGACTCCAGATGAAGCTATTTATGGTCGCTCTCCACCATTACTGTGTGATTATATTAGCAGCAGTACTTCTGTTGCTACTCTGGACTATCTTCTGCAATAATGTCAAGTCATCTTCACTTAACTTCAATCTAGTCTGCAACGTGCCCAGCTTCAAATGACCCGTATGACTAATGCTAAATGTTCGGATATTGAATTTTTTATTGGTGATTGGGGTTTTTTTTTCTGAAGCTCCAACCCGATCGCCAATCCATTCTTACACACCGCCAATCCAACAAATTGGCCTAACATTTTTTTGAACCTTTCCAGATTACTGAATGCGTTGGTTGGGTGGCTTACAGACCCTCCTTGCCAGCGAATGCCAAAATACATGGTATTTTTCATGTTTCATTGCTTAAGAAATGTTTTGGTAACCTTCTTGGTCCTCTCACCTCTCTTCCTACTCATTTTATGAACTCACAACCTCTCTTATTTTTGGTTAAAGTTCTCCAGACTCGAACTCTCATCTGCAACAACACTTCCGTCCACTATCTCCTCATACGCTGGGAGAATCAACCTGTTTCTAAGGCTACGTGGGAAGATTTCATTGACTTCATTGAGGATTTTCCTTCTTTCCACCTTGAGGACAAGGTTGTACTAGATGACTGGGAAAATGTTCCAGACCCGAAAGCTAACGACCACAAACCCAAACGAACACAGAAAAAGCTCATTCAATTCAATGACTATATAGCCTAAATATTATAGAAACACTTCTTTTATTATACAAATTGAAAGAGTTGAGAAGTACATATGGTTATAACCAATTCTGTTACGAATATCTTAATATAAACAAAACTTCAAAAAAAAGGAGGGGCATAGAAAAAATTTCTTACTTTTCATCTTTCTACATATTTGATCTTGTTGCCCTTGTTTCCTAAAGCAACCAACACATATTTGTATCATGTGGTCTCTTCCCTTTTCTTACATTTATGACAAGACTTTTATATATATGTATATATATATATTCTGCATCATATATATAGATGTACATCACGTGATCTCATCTACATTTATGACACGTGGTCTAATCCCTTTTCTTATACATTTATGACTAGACTTATATATGCATATCTTTGCATCATTTGGTCTCATCCCTTTTCTTACATTTATGACTAGACTTATACATATATATATATCTCTGCATCATGTGGTCTGATTCCTTTTCTTACATTTATGACTAGACTTATATTTATATATATATAAGCGTAAGAAAAGGGAAGAGACCACATGATGCAGATATGTGTGCTTTCTCCAGGACAACAAGGAAAACAAGATCAAAGACGAAGGAAGAGGAATATATATATATATATATATATGATGATTTAATTTTCAGTTACAAAGATTTCAGGTAAACTAAGCACTAGACTTTAGTTTGATGGTTAGGATGGTATAGAATTATTTTTCCATTTACTAGGAATTTTCAAGGAAGAAGGGGTTAGGACATTATTGCGGATGTGCATGGCTTCTTCTAACAATTCAACTGCTCCCATAGGTTTCCTGCAAAGCAGAATACAGGGAATACGCAAGTGGAGAAAGTTGAACCACGATAAAGTGTTTCCTCTTCCAAAAACAGGTCATTTGCTATGGAAACGCTATGCTGTTTTTAGATGGCAAGTAGAAAACAACTGGGCCACGTGGGTTTTTTAATCTCCAAGACTCGGATCGTGACGTTGAAATTCTTTATACTGCCTCAAACATGGGGAATCATGTGTTGTGCGTCGTGGTTAACCGTCATACGTGGATCGCTTCTCTTTTATTATCTTATTTATTTTAGAAATTATTAAAATAATTTATAATTTAAAAGTACATAGAAATCCTAAAGGATAGGGCGATCCTCTCTTCGTAGGACCCTGACAGACTAGTACGCCATCCTAATCCTTTCGATGAAAGATAAAACAGGACGAAGCAACCTTGTAAAAGAAAGGTCATTTTCATTAAAGGCTGTAAGGTATCTGCGTAACGAAGCCATTGGTGGATACACCTTTTTGTTTCCTTTGGTCGGTTGTCAAAAATTAAAAAGAAATCTTTAAAGAGGCAAAAATGATTCCCATTCCCGACCCATGTCGACGCCCATCTGAACGGTCCTTTCCTTTTGCTTCTTTTCTATATCCATTTCAACATGGTAATCTCGGAGAACCCAAGCTTTTCCAAAAAAAGAGAACATAACATTATATATGATAGATATGCTGAACGAGTTAAATTAAATCTGGAGAAGGAGAGTGGTTATGGATATCTTTGGTTTTAAAATTTTAAGTTAATTATTATATTTGAACATTTATTGAATATGCTTGAGTTTCCGTGTTATGGAAAATATAGGAAGTGTAAGCTTTAAGAAATTAAGCTGTACAAAACAAAGTCCAACGCGGTTCCAGATCACACAATACTACATGACTAAGGTTTAGGGAAATGCGAACACGTGGGTATGGTAGGGTGGGTATAAAGGGCGATGGTAGTGACTTCGGGACTTATCTTGTGAAGACAGAAAAAGACTAGCAACAGAGAAGAAGACAAAGAAGATCAGAGTGCTTCTGTTGGTTTCCCAGTTTAAGTCTCATAATTCTTGTTTGAAGAAGAAGAAGATGCCGAGTGAAGGAACTGCAACGTGTGTAGACATCCTCTTGGCCATAATATTGCCTCCTCTTGGTGTTTTTCTCAAGTATGGTTGTAAGGTATACTCACTCCTAGTCTTTCCCCTTCTCTCTCTTTTCAATTAATTATTTATTGCCTTTTAATAATCTAATTCTGAATTTAGTTGCAACCACTTTAACCAAAACAAGAGAAAAGAATTTCTAATTTTATATTGTTTCTGGGTTTGGTGCATACAATATGCAGGCAGAGTTTTGGATCTGTTTAGTTCTAACAATCTTCGGCTACCTTCCTGGTATTATTTACGCTGTATATGCCATTACCAAGTGATACAACTCCATTCCAGGGTCTCCCGATGCCACTGTATTTGTATGTATGTTTCTCTTTATCCCTCTTTGTTTTTGTTTGATTGGAACTTGTTTCCCCTTTCAGATTTGCTTCTTTTACTCAAATAAAATATATACATCATCTAGTAAATGAGAGAAAGAGGTGCTCAAAATCAACGAAAGAAGTAGGGACTATGCGTATAGATAAGAACAAACTCAAGTAGCTTTAATCGAAAACAAGAGGCACGTCCACCACTGTCATACCCCTTCAAATAATTAAAGCTGATGGTGTTTTATTACGATGGACCAGGAAGGACCACTGACATCGATGCATCACCTAACTCCATCTGCATACACGAGGGTCCATCAATCATTATTCATCTATGATAACTTCCAGCCTTTAATTATATGGAAATTAAAAACAATAACTCGACTTTGATTTCACTCCTTTGAGTAACTTTGATAGTTCAAGAATGACACTTTGGTCTATTGGTGAAAGTTAGAAGGGGCTTAATTATGGCAGCACATTCTTGAAGGTAAATAGGCAGTTACTGATAACTTCTTGTTTGTTTGAATGCAGATGGAATTATACCCCACATGATGATTCATTCTTATGTCGTTGATTCCGTGTTATCTGGTCAGGTGTCTCTAGACTCGAACTTTTCTTTCGTTTGTATCTTCTTCTTAAAATCTCCAAAACCATAAACTTTTGTAAAGATTGGGAACAAGTCGTTTTGTGTGTGGATGTGGCTGTGGCTGTGGCTTTCGGGGGACAACACAGTGGTTTGGTAATTTGTTGTTATCATGTGTCAGTCAGGTCTTCGAATTTCTCTCTTTCTTTTGTACCCTATGATTGTAAGTTTATCGTATTCGTAAGTGAAATGATTAGTATGTATTGAATTTCCTCTTTCCACTAGTAGATTAGTTTTATATAATTTAGATTAAAATTTAAAAGATAAAATGATTGAAAAATGTTGAAAATGGTCCAAGTGAAAGATATATCACTAATCTAATAATTTTAACACTAATCTTGTCCTTCATTCTTCTTAATTTCAAGTTTATTATAGACCCAATATTTTGTTTAAACTAAACTTTGTTACTAATCTGAATGGATGTAATGCGTTTTATCTACATATCAACCTCCCCATAAACTTATGATGGATATAAATAATTTTTGGCACGCGAGAATGTAGTTCCTTTGTTCCTAGCCAACTCGGCCACACCCTACAGCATTTGTGGACTATAAGGATAAGCATAAGTATCATGTATTATGCTTATAATCTTCAATTCCTGCCTTAGCTCCCTTATAATCTTCTCATGAATTTGGTCATTGGGATACCTCTAATGAATTCTTTTCCAATAAATTCCTATATACTTAAAAGACTAGGCGTTAACACATTTATACTCAGATTATAGCCCTTTGAAAGACAGAGTCAGTTGCAAAGCATCCACTTTGGGGAAAACACTCCCACTTGACAGTGTTTCTTGTCTTTAGAAGCATTTTTGGAAGTGGTTGCCTTAGTACACCCTTATTACAGACTTAGAGGGGTTTTGGCGCTTTCTTACTTTGCTTAAGATCTAAAATATTGTGAATAGTTAGCTTGGCAAGAGTCTTCTTTTGAATCAGTTGCACTCCATCCTTTTCCTCTTTTTGACAACATCATCTTTTTTACATTTTAGAATGAGCTTACAAAGGTCTATCTTTGTAAAGCCCACATTTAAATGCAAAAATCAGTCCACGAGTAAATAGGTATGTTGATCTATTACGTCAGCCTCTAATATGAGATCCTCTCCTAGCCCTTTCTCCTTGGAAGGAAGTGCATTTTTGGAATAGAACAGAGCTTGCATGTAAAAGTATAGAAGGGGACCCATTCTCTTTCTTTTGTTAAAATTTAGGTCTACGCTACGCATCCCTAAGTTTGCAAGCCCCCATTCGACCCATCAAACAAAGGAAATGGTAAAAACCACTTTTTTCTTTTCACACATACGTCTCTTTTGAAGGCTTTTTAACTCATTCCAGGGCTGACATTTAAGCTATACTAACTTGAAAGCTTATTCGAAAGGCAAATTTGATGTACGTACATGAATAGGTGTGGCTCTATAGAAACGCGGACCAAGAGTTGGCTCAATGAGAAAGGGGTACGTATAGACGTTTTTAACGGGCTAGATACATTATTTAGACGGTTAAGTTCAGAGACCTTTTATTAGAAGATGCTAGACTTGTAACCAAGTTAGTTAGCAGCTAGTTCGAAGAATACAATTGCACAAGCCTCTAACATGACTCATCAATACCAACAAATTAAAGTGGCAATATCAACTCTTTACACGTCTCGTACGTCAAACTGCCGACACAAAAGGGAAGGAAAAGAGGCATACAAGTCAAAGTTTCCATTCACACCTTTCACCGATTGATTTTGGGATAATATATTTTTTGTCAAACTCTATGGATGCCAATGAGTAACATCCAGATAATCTGACCAACCTTGCCTTAGCTGCTACATATGGATAAGAGAAAATGACATAATCGACAATCAACGTTAATCTGTATCATCAATTGTACACATGAAAGAGGAAGTAACGGCATCGGCTCAAGTATGTCTTTAAGACAATTGTTAAGAGAAATACGTAATTCCATCAAAATAAACACGAATTTTGAACTTATAATGATATCAAACTACATTTTTTCATTCCGACCAACTTAATATGATAAAGTTGTAGTACAATTCCGATCCATACCATAAAAATTTCCATTCTTACACCCACGATAACGATTCCATATATAGTTGAGCTAGACATATATCGGTATTGTGGGAGCTTCCAGTCAAACCGACTTTTGTGTTAGAATATTAGCTGTGTAGAAAATCTGAAGTGAACAATGTGAGACACTTATCAAATGCAGCGCGCTCGAGTGTAGGCAGAATGCAAACTACCAAGAGATGAGGCAGGTAGGTGT
>JAOTAZ010000007.1:13642986-13662326 GCA_025629785.1 Erythroxylum oxycarpum | reverse complement strand
CATAAAAATAAAAAAGTAATAATAATAATAATACTAATACTAATAAGATAATTATAATAATCGTTATAATCATAATAATTAATAATAATAATAATAACAAGTTTAAAATATAATTATAATAATATATTAAAAACGGCTCTGGTAATATCAACAACAAAATTGCTTTGAATTTTCAGCAATTCAAACAAGCATGGTTGAATGATAACCACTGTACATACATACAAGCCTCGTTTTATGAATACAAGCGTGCAGTGGGTGTATATATACATCATAATATATTAAGAACGGCTCTGTACTGGCTCGCCGTTCTAAGTTTATCAATCTTCACCTGTACGCTTCACCCATCACGCAATGAATTCTTACCGCTAAAACGACGTCGTCTTACTCAGTAAGACACGGTAACTTGGACAGGTGATCTACTCTCAAAGAAAAGTAGGTAATTAACTCTCTAAAGCCTGTCGAAACAATATCACTTCTTCAATCCTAGATCCGAGACGCCTCTCTCTCTTCTTCGGAGTCTCTTTAAGTGTTAAAGTCAAAATATAGAGAGACATCCCTCAATTGCATGTCTTTGGCTGGATCGTTCTTTGTCATCTACTACCAAATTGATTGCTGGTTCGTATCATAGTTCTTTTCGTTTTAATGTAAAAATCTGATTATGAAATATGTTTTTGGTTTTCCATCTTAGTTTCCTGCGAAGTAAAAAATGTAAAATATGCTTCGGAAAAGTTGTGAACTTCTTTTATTTCCCCTTGTTTTGGGGGCTTTGGGGGGGTGGGTTACTTTGAAGTAATGATCTTTTGTGCAGATAAGTCTTAGGATTAGGGTTTTGGACCGAACTTTTGTTCTCAGATTTACTTTACATATCCATATTTGATTCGGGGAGATGTCTTTGTATGTCCGAGTTTCTTCTTTATGTTAATTTATAAAAGTAAAAACAGTTGGAACCTAATGAAGGAATCGTTCAATCAATCTAATTTGCTGAAATCTTATGTGATTCATTGTTTCTTAACTTTCCTCTTTGGTTGCATAGAGATGGACTACAGATGGTACAATGGTAAGCGGGAAGCAAGTATGGGTGATAAACGCCTGCAGGACATGGAGCAGGTATGGTTTTGTTTCATGTAATCTGTGTATGAAATGCAAGTTTCCGTTCTGGGAGTTGTCTGAATTGTTTCGTTGTGAATTTTCTTGCTTTGGAAAATCATTTCTGGACTTGGGTTTGAATTTTGTGTTGACCATAAGGATTGTGGTTGTCGCAAATCCTTAGCTGTTATCATGTGCATTAATACTGGGGAATTGTGTTCCTTCAATGTATTAATCTTTGCGTTTTTCTTTTCTGGTGGTTAGGATTCTCTAATTGAGGATTTGGCAGAAGACTTTCAGCTGCCAATTAATCACAGACCAACAGAAAATGTTGATTTGGATAATGTTGAACAAGCGTCATTGGATACAAAGTTGACAGCGTCTAATGTTGGGTTTAGGCTTCTCCAAAAAATGGGATGGAAAGGAAAGGGTCTTGGAAAGGATGAACAAGGTGTGCTATTCTTGAACCTTTGATATATTGGATGCTTAATGACATGATTTTGGTTGCATAGTTTCAAACTTCTTATGCCTTTGATGCAAAAGTATGAGGCAGTCATTTCAGCATCCTTTTGTAGTCTATGGTGATTGGTGATTTTTATTTTCCTGGTTTTGACTTCTGCAAATCTTTATTAATTACATTGGAAATTATCATCATGGCTCTATAAGATTGAACTTTGCTGATAGCAATTCTTATTGTTGCTGGATCTGAGATCTGCCAAAGCCATGAAAAAAAATACATGGCTTCTGCTGGCTGAAAGCTGATGTCCAGCCGCGTGCAGCAAAAAGCAGATAAATTTTGAAACCTGAAACTTTTCATTATTGATTGGCGCTGCATGTTAAATGTGTTCATTTCTTGTGTCCTAGTAGGAATCAATTTAGATTTTTGTTCTCTTCTTTAACCCAGAGATATTGGAGGCTATCAGTGAAAATGCTTACTTTTTAATGCTGGTTCTAGTGTTTTTCTAAGCATTTATACCTTTTTATTTGCTTAATGTTCAGGAATAACCGAACCAATAAAATCTGGGATAAGAGATCCAAAATTAGGGATTGGGAAACAAGAAGAAGATGATTTCTTTACTGCAGAAGAAAATATCCAACGAAGAAAACTAGATATTGAGTTGGAGGAAACTGAGGAACATGCAAAGAAGCGGGAGGTATGCCTATAAGCTTGTAGATAATTCCCATAAGTGTTCTAAATAGAAACAATCCTAAGGAGTTGATGGTTTTTTTCTTAAACCCACATCTAATAGCAGAAGGCAGCATATAGCATATATGCATGTCTTTTGAAGGGAATGGTATATCATAGGGGAACATCAACTTTGGAAGCTCTTGAGAATTTCCTGCAATTTTTATTACCTGGTGGCTTCTACTGCCTGCTTCGTGCACATTATGAAAATTCAGGTGTTAGCAGAACGTGAGCAGAAAATTCAAACTGAGGTTAAAGAAATAAGGAAGGTGTTCTTTTGTGACCTCTGCAACAAGCAATACAAATTGGCAGTTGAATTTGAAGCGCATTTGAGCTCATATGATCACAATCACAGAAAGGTACTTTTCCGTTTCACTTTCTTTTGTTAGATTGCCACTTAGGACAGGGGGTAAGGTGGAGATGCAACCCTTAATCTCAAGTCTTGAGGAATACGTTGTTAACGTTAGGGATGACAATAGGGCCGGGCAGGCTTGGGCTGGGGGCCCAAGCAACAAAACAATGTCAGGCTGGGACTGTGGCCCGGCCCGAGGCCCGACTTTTTTAAGAAGGCTTTGTAAACCTGGCCAGGCCTGTTGACTCCAGGCTAGGGCGGGGTGGCCCGGGCCCAGTTGCCATCCCCAGAACTCAACACTGCACTATTAACTGCAATGGTTATCGCAAATTCTTTTTCTTTTGGAACAAAGATAGTTGGTATTATGCTAATTTATACTTTTGTCTGATTCAACAATGTTTTTGGATGGGCTTTCAGCGTTTCAAGGAAATGAAAGAGATGCATGGTTCTAGCAGTCGTGATGATAGGCAAAAACGAGAAGTGCAACGACAAGAGAGGGAGATGGCCAAGCTTGCTCAGATGTAACACTACATGGATACTATGTTGATGAAGATATATTTTATTTTTTAGCATTTCATAAGTTTTATCATAATTAGACCATGTGTCCTCGTTCTCTTTGTTTTATTTTTCTTTCTGCTCTACAGGGCAGGTGCTCGTAAACAACAAGAACATCAACCACAGCAGGAGCAAGAGTCTGTCTCCACGCAGGTTGCTACTTCAGTCAAAAGTGCAACTGCACTAGCTGATCAGGATCAAAGAAAGACATTGAAATTTGGTTTTTCGTCTAAGGGAGCGTCTTCCAAGGTATGTAGCTGATCTAGCTTTAGGACACTAGTGATGATATAATCATTATGTGTCTTCATAAGTGATTTGGTACTATAAGAAGCTATCTCCCTTTGTATGTGTGCTACATTCTCAGGTGTAATTTTGGCTGTGGCTGAGTCCTTTGGGTCTAATGATGTCTAATAATTAATCTTTTGTTTGACGTTTTGGGTCATGGAGATGGTCAATTATCGTTAGATATCAACTGATGAATATTTTCTTGGAGAACTACATGAATAATGCGTTCTACAAACTAATTCTTGAATTTATCTTCAATCCCCTTGAGCATAGATATGTCGAAATTTTGATCTTAATTAGTGAAGTGGATTACTATTTATCGTAATTTGTTTGTCAATCTTTCACCCACACTGATTTGGCAGAGTTCTGGCAATGCTTCAAAGAAGCAAAAAGTAGCTGTAGCCTCTGTTTTTGGCGATGACAGTGAGGAAGAACAGTGACGTGATACCTCAGCTAGCCGCATGCGATGTACTTTTGACATTGTCTTCATTTTATGTACAATATGTAACCTCAGACCCAAGCTCTGTCATTTCTTCAGGAGTTCTGGAATGATTGGTTCGCGTTAATATGAATATTTATATCTGATTCGAAAATATGAGGATTTTCATATAACGATTGGTATATTTGAATGCTTATTACTCCTTTTAAAGTTTTGACTACAATTAAAAAATTAACAAAAATTTGAAATTTTTTTAACATCAACCTTATTATTATGCCTTGCCCGAGCTCACTCAAAACTTTAATAACTCTTCTGAATTTATTCCATGTATTGCGACTATTAGAGATACCAATGGCTGTGAGTGTGGTTCACAAGCACGATAAGTAACTGCATGATTCTGCTCAACTAAGTACTGTGACATAGAAGTACTACAACTGAAATGTTCATGTCGATAAATACTACAGCCATTCATAGCCATTAGACATACCCAGGTATTGAAATAACTAATCACAGCACATTAATAGAACGCCGTGTTGTAATAAAGGTGCTAACTATACAGCCTTGGCAAATCCTATCTGCAGATTGCCATAATCAAAGATGGTGTGATACACTCCCATGAAAACATCACCAAGGATCCTACATCCACCAATTTTGCAATTTAAGTAAAGCGAAAAACATAAAAAGAAAATGAGAAAGAACCCCTCTTAAAAGTCTGAAGGACATAAAAGACAAGATTCAAGATGCATACCAAAGAGGACCCCTTGGAGGAGGAACATCCAATGCCATAAACCCACTGATACAAACTGAAGCAACGCCTTCTCCTGTTTTGAGGATATACTGAAAGTAGGAAAAGAGAAATGCTTTCAGACACGTATGGTTTCAAGTTAACATTTCATGAGTTGCATCTTAATTACGAATATTAACTAAATATACTTCACATGCAGAATTACAGGCATAGGTTAAATAACTGATGTTGTTGGCTAACATGACATGCATGGCATTAGCATTGAGATTTTGACAGGATCCTTTATGGTCCGCGGGGAAGACTAGAAGATTCCGTCCATCAAGTCACCGGTAGGCAAGCTCTAGGAAGTAATTGATCTTAAAAGGACACGAAATTGTATAATAGAAGATCATCACCATGACCATATATTTAATAGAACCACACAAAGGTAACTTATTCTCTCAATTCCTGAATTCTGGCACCTCGCCGCGTTAAAATAACATATCACATGAAAGAAGCCATACTGAAATGAGAAGAGCACAAAGCATTTCAAAGAAAAGCTAACCTGCTCTGGGGTGAGATTGAAAGGTTTATCTCCTATGGTAAACGAAATGATTGGCATGCTTGAAATGCTGTTGCAATCGATGATTGACTCTCCCATAGGACTTGGAATTCTATCACAAAGCTGTTGAGGACAAACGTAACGAGATTTTTTAGTGCAACACACAAGATTTACTTAGCTATAGTTTATCTAATAAGTTACCTCATTCACATAGTTGAGTATTGAGTCCTTGGCTTCCTTTTGCTTAAGTTGATTTTGGACCCAGATAACAAGCATCTCACAGGAAGTGCATAGAAGATCATCCTGAACCGGTGATTTTTCCATGTTATTCTTATCAACTACTGATTTGATCCCGGTGCTGCACATAATCAGAAAAATCAGTTGCAAATGCTTCAAGCATCCTGGAATAAAGATAGCTTCGGAACTTTTCTGTGGCTAAATAGCTTGTCAGGAGACTGACAAAAACTTAAAAGCCTTCTGTTTAAATCTAATAACTACTTAAAAAGGGAGGAAAGCCCCCCTTGGAATCTTTTCTGAAGCAGCTTGTATACAAGGTGGAAGCACAAACTGGATATATCACATGAACTTCCTCACCTCACAAACTGGCCACCACTGAAAATGCATAAACCAAGCTGGGAACATACTTTGTCAGGTTGAACCTGAAAACCAAAACGCATTTAACGCTATAAGCAAAATCAGTGCTATTCAAATAGATATAAATGAAAAGATAGGTTAATTTTAAAAAGAAGCTCACCCCAGATACTAGAAGATCCCATATCATGTCTCCATATTGAGAAACTATTAACTTACACTCGGCACTCACAACCCCTTCGGCTCCAATGGCATGGTTGATTTCAGTCACAATAGGCTAAAAGCATTACCAAATTAGTACCTTTGCAACCATATAAAAGGAAAAGAAAAACTAAAAGATGATCATTAAGAGAGAGATTTTTTTTAATGGAACCGTTAGAAACTGTCTAGCACATGGAAGAACATACTGTTGGACCAGCAAGCAAGGATGTCCCTGAGTCCACAATTGCTGCGCAGCCTCCTTCACAAACACCTGAATAAATCACGACTTTCAGTTTCCAATAGATGCTATTCAAATGTTAAATGAACGTGGACTTTTCTACATAATTTGTTGTATTGGAAAAAATTAGGAACAAAGAGTTTTCAATTGCACAAGGTCGAACTATCAGGTGAAAAAACTAACATAACCTTCACTATTAGAATAAATGTTCTTCAGGGTGTACCTAAGTCAAAGTAGTATCTAGTCAGCATCTATGATTACAAGGTGTTTTAGTAAGAATGAAGCTTTTAAACTCTAAACAGCATAGCATGTAAATTCTTCTAAAGCTATATGAAGATTACCAGTTGATTGGTTCCCAATGAGAAAATCTCCCATGTCGAACTGAAAATGGTACACACGATTGGAAGTCAGGTTCTTCACCCTTCTTTAAATAGACACAAGAAAGTAATGGAGATTGCTTACAAGATTTATGTTTACCTGCCAATATCCTTTTCTTGAAACTGGAACATAGGTATGTTTTCCTTTGTAATGGTCTTCATCAACACCGCCAAAAACAATCTCACCACCATCTCTGGACTTTTCATTCCTGTTGAGCCAGAAAGAAAAGATCGCCTCTTCCACAAGGCCTTGTTGCATCATATTGTACCTGTATTCTTGTGAAATTCAGTATTCTAGGACTCGAAGAACTGCTGATGTAAAGATCTAAACTGATCTTTCACCAAGAGGAAAATTTTTGGACAACTTTTCTGATTATATGATCAATATCATACCACACAGGAACAGCATCTCCGACAGAGATTTCCTGGAAACCAAGCCCGAGTATACCATCGAACTTCGCCAATAGAAATGTAAGACTTCCTTCTCGTGTAGCCTCGATGAAAGTCTGGATGGCAACAAATCCAGAAACTCATTACTGGAAACTGAAACACAAATTATTCTCATGGTAAAAATAAAAATGGAATGAGAACCCACTTGATTCTTGACGACAAGATTCCCAACTTCAACATTGTCTTGACTGAAGAAACCAGATATCGATCCTGATCCATAATTTATTTCACAAGAGTTTCCTGATTACCATTAGCAAGAAACAACAGCAGTTACAACTCTGTTACCAAACATTTATATATATATATCCATGATAACTCGAGTGGATTTTAAATCAAACAGACAAGAGACTGCAAGAATAAGAAGCGCTTGATTACCTATCTTCTCGTAGGTACTGGACCGCTTTGACTGGTACCTAGAATGAAAATAACATGCAATCTGCAAATACTTGAATTAACAGCTGATTCTGTTTTGTAGGATGGCTTAAAAAGAAGTGAAGCAAGTAGAGCTTACTGAAAAGTAGCATTTTGAAGAGGGGACCCAAAGATTGGAACTGCCAGTGTCAAAAATGACAGTAAATGTTTGAGGGGGTGAGCCAATAGCAATTTCTCCATAATATTGAGCATCCAAATAGTTTTTAAGTGGTACTATATCAACATCTGAACTCCTGGAATCATTAGGCTCTGGACGTAATCCATATCTTCCCTCGTGTATTGTGATTCTAGCACTCTTAATCAGTTGAAGATCCAGAGGACGTTTCTTCAGACCTATTCTCACCAAACCATTAGAACTGGTGGAAATAAGCAAACATGTCAAAACCCATAAACAGAAAGTCTCCTGGGGAATCCTGATTGCCATGCTGGAATGAGTTCCTGCCACAAGGACATGAAACAAGGTATTATATGGATATCTAAAACTGTCATGCGGCGGAATCAGAAACCAAAGTTCTACTTATAATTGAACTAGAACATGTGAACGATCTTAGAGGAACTAGATTCACATGCAGTCAGTAACATAGAACTACTATCTTCCAGCTGTAAAAGCACTAGGATCGAGCAACAACAATAGTATGCGCTTAACCTGAGGACTGTTTCTATACGAAATTTCTGCGAACTGTCGTAAAGAAGCTGCTAAACAACTAAAATGGGTAGACTGGGACATGAGGCATAACATAGTCTCAGACTGTTTCTTAAACTATAATTACCACAAAAGATCATAAAAAGACAGGACATATTAGCATAAAACACATCTGAGAACATAAAGAAGTAGCTCAAATCTGTGGTTGATTGCGTCGAAGTGAGAAGGTTCTACTTCTACATGATGATGATGATGGATTTGGGAAGTAGTAAAACCTGTGCTCAAGTGACTGGAAGGAAATAGAACAGCGAAGAAGGCGTTATTCTTGATAATTATACCAAAAGGAAAACTCTAAACTCAAGTCCTGTGTTGTTTGTCGGCATCCATATGAATACATAAAAGGTCAAAAATATCTCCTTTGTTTTGCTGAAATGATCACATGTGGACCAAAGGAAATTTCGAGGCTGCTAAATTGTCCGAATAGTAAGATGCAAGTACCAACAAAGATTCTTCAAAAAAAAAAAAAAATTAACCAACAAAGAGTTAATGTCTTGATGAGATGAGAGTTTTTCCTAATCTATTTTTAGTCTTCTGTTTCTTTTAATGCAATGAATTGACAGGCAGGCAATGAGATAAAAAGGGGTTCCTGCGAAATTTCCAGGAAATTACGCTAATGTCATGGTTGCTAACCTCAATCTTTATCCACTCTTCTCTTTCCAAGATTAAAACCTTTCTTTCTCTCATACTTATCTTTTTCTTTCCACAAAAGAATGACGAAGAACAAGATTGAATCTTTTGAAGAAATTTCTCATCTTGAGTCCAGAAATAAGTTGTTTCTGGGTATGTAATTCGAAAATTCTTATGTTTTGGTTTTCTTGGGCCTATGTTTTATATTTCACATTTTACAGATTAAACTCACATGTTTGGATGCAATTTGCATCTCGTTCTGTATATGGTCTGCACCATGGAAGAATCTTATATGAGCATTGATGTAGTTCAACTACATCACGAGATAGATATGAGAATAAAAGGGACACAAACAAGTGTAGTATGAACTATGAAGAGACAGCTTTCAAGAGAGAATATTTGAGATGAAAAAGAGAAAGATAGCATATGTTACCATGTTTTAGATTTTGTATTGTACAAATTGAACTCCATGTGTTCTAGTCTATCAAATTCTGAGAAGATGCGAGGCCGATATTTCTATTTGAATAGCTAGTTCCATTTCTGTTGGTTACTTTGACTTTGTTGAGAACTAACATCTGCTCTTATAGAACATGTCCTTGTATTATGATCATATTACCTACACCTTTCACACAAAATATGAATGCTTTACGAGTAGCTTTGTAAAGGTTTTGTTCTTCTCCTACTTCCTATGGAATCTAATTTATTAGCAAGTTTTTTATACTTCAAGTTTTATTGGATCCTAGGAAAAATGACCTATTATGTTTATCCATGCCCTTTATTTTCTTATTAAATCTCTTTATTATTGCTCTTACAGTCATCCTAAGCATTGTGATAATTTACTTTTTTGTATCCTCCTTTATGCATACATCAAAGCTTTCATAATGGTTGTTCAATTATGTGTCACATTTTGGTCCAGCACTATAAATGTGTTTACACCATCTGTTCATGTCATTGACCATCTTTTTAGTACCTGCTAATTTTTTCATGTTCTTGTTTAAGTAAAAAAATTTTACTTTAGCATGCCTTGGGCTATCATTTGGTCCATTAGCCAAATTTATATAGTAAAATGAAATGATCATATACCTATCAAAATCATTAAAGCTATATGATCTTGTTACATTCCATACTATATCATTTATAGCTTTTATTGTCTTAAATTTGCTTTAAAGTTTAACATACATATGTCTAACAAAATACATTTGTTCAACATCATACAAAGAAATCATATTGAGGTTGTTTATACACTTAGGAATGCCTTTAAAAGAATGTATGGAAGTTAACAGGAGAAGATATAAAATGAAACATCATAGAAGAAACTTTTTTAATGTTTTTTAATAAAATGAAGCCTAGTTATGATCCTTATAGTTTTTGATGTCTTGTTGTAAACATTAGAGAAACCATTTCCATGATACTTGATTCTTAATTATAACTAAAACCTACACAATTTGAAACATATTGTTATTTACATATAGATCAATGACTGATAGCAATTGTGTTTGTGCTTACCCTTTAAGTGATAACCATCTACACATATGGCAGGCCTTGCATAGCAAAGTAATTTATATGTTTTATCACAAACATACAATGTAGCTATAGCTAGCATTAATGAGTATAAATTGATCCCACCATCTTTCTATCATCTAGTCTAACAAATTATGGTGATGATAATTAATCACATTCAAAATTAAAATAACAAACTAAAAGAAATCAACGCAATTGACTAACTAAAATGAAGATTACATAAAGAAATAATCAAAGCAAATAGTGGTACACGGACTTTAAATCCCTTTAGGACTTCTCATGCAATCATCATTTCATTAGTCAATTTTACTCTATAGTTTATTAGACCATAAAATTCCTATCTTTTGTTAATATCTTTGGTTTAAATTATTAACACTTAACCCTCGGTTGATTAATTGAAATCTCTTTCTAGTTAAAACCCCTAAGATTGTATTAATTAATTCATGAATTTTATTATTAGGTTTGACCCTAATCCAGAAGATTTATGTCAACATATCTTTGGATTTGCGTATAACACCTTTCAGTTATGGTTGGCCTTTTCCTACAAAAAATTTCTCGATCTCAATTGCATGAAATTATGATTGAAATTATATGCTAGCAATATTAATTCAAGAATAATTATTAACACATAATTAAATCTTAATGAAACTAATGAATAAATTAAATTAATATAAAATCATAATCCAAGTATAATCATAAAATCATAATCATAAATTAAATTAAACTACTTAAGGCCTATCCCAGGGTTCATCTAATCCAAGTATCAACAAAAGTTTAATTCATAATCATAGTATCAAGATTAAAGGAAAAACAAATAATTAAAAGAACTATGATGAGATCCTTTTTAATCTTTATGAAATCTACTTTATATTGATGGAAATTCATTTAAAATATGTTTTCTTATTTGTTCTTCATTCTCTCCATCACAGACCTTCCTTCATTTTTTTTCCCTTTCTATAACTCAAAAATTAGGATTTCTGGAATGGAAATAGTTTCCTATACAACCATATGCATGATGGTAATTTTATAAAAATTGCGAAAAATATGATCCTAGAAAGGTACATGGTAATGGAAACAATATTGTCCACTCCACATGGTGGTATCCCTTAAGGAAACATTTAATCTTTCAATTTTCTACTTCAATTCGATCCAATTTCTACTTCTTTTGACCTATGAAGGCAATTAAGACCTTAAAACATAATAGGAATGAATTAAGTATCAAAAACCATTGAAAAAACTCTCAAATAAACAATTGAAATGCACTAAACATGAGATTAGAAAAATATTCTATTAAACTTTTATCAAAATCTCCCACAGTTAAGCATTTGCTTGTTCTCAAGCAAATCAATTTTATTACTTTCAACTTAATAAGAAATAATTTTTGGAAAGCACTAAACGAATCAAAGATATTTATCAAGATTCTCCATTATTTATTCAATTGCAAAGTTTATTAAATTGTTAAGCATAGTTATTTGCATCAAATTATGAATCAATCCAATTCATTATACAATTATTTAAATTTCAACTAAATTCACACCATTTCATTTAATATATAAAGTGAACATACATAAGAAAGATGCTAAAATCTTTAAATATTTTCGTATCCCTTATCAAAAACAAAACATTAAATTTAAACAACATAGGAGCACTTATAAGCTTATTTGAAAAGTCACTTAGCCTTTTAGAAAAAGAGTTAACACCTTATCATAAATACCTCCGGTTACTCAATTAAGTCACTATATCAAATGATTACTAACACTACTTTTAAACTTTGACCTTTTTATTGATACAAAGTTAACAGAGTTAAATTATTTATGCTTGTTTATTCACATACAACTATTTTTTATACAGAATAATGAAAATGCTAAAAAAGAATTCACATTTAACTTAATGTATGTACAAATTATTCATAAATTATTATAACGCAAATCAAGTATCTATTCTCAAAATTATTGAACTAAATTTAAATCAACTTAATTATCAAAACTCATAACTATTTGCTAAACAAATTAAAACATAACAACCACCAAACTCATAATGAATAATCTTAATAAAAATCCTCTGTTCAAAACAAATTATTCAAATTATTCATTGTTAAGTTAATTATATTAAAATTGACAAGCTTGACCTTACCAAAAATATAAGAATAATAAAAAAATTACAAATAAATAAGGGGTGAGGATAATTATTACTTCCCTGATAGTAAAAGATTTCCATCCTTATCAAATGTTTTTAACTTCCATCCAATGCTAGTAAAATCTTTTCTACTCTCAAGAAAAGGTTGATGTTGCCTTTATAACCTGTGGAACTCCATTAAATTTGAAGTACAAAATTAGACCATCAAACTAAAACCTTTAAAATGACTAATCTACTAATAAAAATCATATAAACTACTTAATCAAAACAAAAAACCTAATTGTTAGGTTGCCTCCCAACTAGTGCTTCTTGATGAGTCTTGTAGTTGGACTTGTCAGCAAGACCTTGTTTAACCTGGATCTATAATCAGTAACTTGTTTCTACCTATTTTCCCATATAAAGATTCATTAGCCTATAAATAAGCCACATGCTATAAGATAATAAAGACATAAGATAGCAAATTAATAAAACCAAATAACTCCACTAATGCCCTTTTTAGTAACAAACTATCAATATAACAAGGAATAATAAAACCTCCTAAATCTTTAATTAATTCTAATTGTTGTCTTGTGGGAAGTATAAGCCCTTTGTACTTACGGAAACTATTGATAATTCCTCAATAGCCTCCTTATGTGACTCCTCCTATTTGTCTTCCTATATCTCTTCTTCTTTCTTCCTTATATATACGATCCCTCAAATTTAACTCGCTGTATCCGAATAAAGGACCTAGATCTTTGGTTATATAGAGGGCAACCTCATTTGAAGCAATACGTCTCATAAGGACATCAAAACGTTGACTCTCCTCTTGTTACTGTTTTTTTAGAATTCCAAATGAAGTGTAATCATTCCATGTAAAGTTGTAATAATTTCTCCTTTCTAGATTATAAATATTCTCATATAGGATGTTTTAAGGCCACTACTACATGTAAATTAAGTTTTCCCATATACAGTTTGATGCTTGAAATTTATGATTAGGACGATCACCCCCTATAAATGTTACAAAGCCAATTCTACATAAAAATTGGGAGCTCCCATATGTCTGGTGTGCCTGACATTCAAGAATAGTGGGATCATCCTACAAATGACATAATTTGTTATGAATATTGATTAAGTTTCTACATATGTTTCATTGTGCCTCTCATTCCAAGCATCTAAAACTCCCCTAAGTGATGGCATACCATATTCCCTTCAAGAATAATATCCTCTTCATCCTTCCATTATGTTTGGTGGATGTAACAATGCCTACCCAAATCTTAAAGATAAACCATAAGCATAAAATCAAGAAAAGAGAGTTATAAGGAAAAACAAATAAACACAAAAACTACTTAAAAGATGACTAAATTAATAAAAATAAGGTCCTAATATTATAGCCTTATAACAGTGCTAATAACTTGGTTGATATGTTTTATTGCAAGCATACAGTGTAGCTATAGTTAGGTTGATCCCACAAGCACTAAAATTACTAATACTTACCATCTTTTTATTATCTAGTCTAATAAATTATGGTGATGATAATTAATCAAATTTAAAATTAACATAATAAATTAAATTAATCAATACAATTGACTAACTAGAATGAAGATTAAAATAAGAAACAATTAAAGAAAGCATTGGTACCTAAACTTCAAATCCCTTTAGGACTTCTCATGTAATCATAATTTCACTACTCACTTTAATCTATAGTTTATTGGATTGTAGAAATTCCCATCTTATGTTAATATCTTAGTTTAGACTATTAATACCTCACTTTCTATCGATTAACTGAAATCTCTTTCTAGTTTAAACCCCTAAGATTGCATTAATCGATTCGTGAATTCTACTATTAGGTTTGATCTTAATTTAGAAAATTTATATCGACCTATCTTTAGGTTTGCTTACAACTTTTTTCAACTATGATACATCTATTCATACAAAAAAATTTCTCAATCTCAGTTGTATAAAATCATACATGAAATAATATGCTAGAAATATTAATGAAGAATGATTAAGAACACATAATTGAATCTCAATGAAATTATAGAATTAACTACAAAAGTCTATCCCGGGGTTAATATAGTCTAAGTACCAACAAAAGTTTAGCTCATAATCATAACATCAAGACTAAAGGAAAAATAGAAAACTAAAAGGACCATGAAGAGATCCTTTTTAAGCTTCATGAAACCCACCTTAGATTGATGGAAATACACTTAAAATGTGTTTTCTTGTTTGTTCTTCATTCTCTCTATCATTTTAGGCCATCAATTTGTATTTCTCGAGCCTATCTTAAGCCTTGTATGAACTTCTTACTAACTATACTGAACTTTCCTTCATTTTTCCCTTTTATAACTCAAAAATTAGGATTTTTAGAATAGACATGGTCACCTATATGGTTGTATACATGACTGTATCATCCCTCATTCTCACTTTAATTCATTAAAAATCACAAAGAAACACGATCATAGATATGGTTGTGTCCACCTCTTCACGACCGTGTCCCCCAAGGATAACTTCAATCTTTTAATTTTCTACCTCGATTTCATCTAGTTTTTGCTCCTTTTAACCCATGAAAGCAATTAAGACCTAAAAATATAATAGGAATGGATTAAGTACCAAAAATCATTAAATAAACTCTTAAATAAACAAACAAAATGCACTAAACATGAGATTAAAAATGTAGTCTATTAAGCATTTAACATAAAGAAACTCTTTTCATAAGCATCAAAGCATATGTAACATGGAACTGAACATGAATACTTGATTATAAAAGAATTGCATAGGATGTACTTCAATATAGTTTATCCATAACTCCTCAATTTCTCAAATTATTTTTCTTTACACACATTAATATCTCTAATGCAAAGTTCTTCACTCTATATGCCTTCTTCTCTATAATCTTAACATTAAATCCCCTTAAAAGTGCACCATTAAGTCCAGTTATATCCCATATATGGTTATTTATAAAATATGGGATTACCGCTTTGCAATCCAAAATGCCATATATTTTTTAGGGTTAATTACAAGAAAAAGCTCAAACTTTTGTCAAATTTTCAATTGTAGCTCAAATTTTAAAAAGCAGACATAAAATGCTCAAAGTTTCAATTTCTTTCCATTCTAACCTAACGTTAATGACATCATTATCTTTGCTTACGTGGCAGTGCCACGTGTACAAAGACCTTTATTAATTATACACATTAGCACAATTAACAAAAGTTATTAAAAAGACGTCATTTGAAAATCAACCTGAGCACATCTTCCACTCTCACCCTCATCACTCCACTCTCCACAGCCCTTCTCCTCTCTAAAAGAATCCAATTTTTTCGAGTCCTCCATTGATATATCCAAATTCCTCTTCAATGATATCCTATACTCTTTATACCTACACTAGAGGCATAGTAGATCAAACCCCACTAAGTCAACAATCAAATTAAACCAATAAAAGAACAAAACTTTAAACCTTTTTCTTATAAAAATAACAACTTTGGCGAATACCAGAAGGCGAGCAAGTGGGTGTTTCAAAACCTTAATCGTGACGGAGAACTGATCAGACAGAAGCAAACCAAGCATAGTGGAGATGGTCTATTTCAAGGAGTCCATAGTGGAATTAGAAACACCTTTGGAGATAGTGGTGTTATCAAGAGCCTCGATGCGTTTGAGCATGTTGACGATGACAGAGAACCCATGGTCAAAGCTTGATTTGTGAGTGGACACAACTCGTCGTCGACACAGCTGCTGCTGCTCAAGCAGCTAACAGTGAAAAAAAAAGGACATTGAGAGCAATACCGACAGTCAAGGGGAAAGGCAGAAATGATGGTAGAATGTCGACAGAGGTGGTGCTGGTGGTGGTTGGTTAAGATTTAAGAAATAAAGTGGATTCAGTGCAGTCAAATTCTCCTCATCTTATGCCAACACGAAAATCAATTAAGCGTTATCCATCCAAAAACAATCCAATATTGTATCTTTGGTTAAGGATTTTAGATTTAATTGTTGCCTCCATGGATTTGCCTAGCTCTTAGGACACTCTTTGCAAGCAGGTTGCTTTCTTCTCTTATTTTCAATGTTTATGTTTTTAGTTTTATGATTAGTGATCGGATATATGGACAAAATGATTAGGTGTTTTTAGAAAATTCTTTCAATTTTGTTTTTGTTATTCTAGTGCATTCTTTGATTTTTGTTGTAAAATTTAACAATTGAGGGTTTGATATGGGTGTTTATTTGTGTTGTTCTTCAAAGATAAACCGAAGTCATTTTAATAATTTAATTCACTTCTGTAATTACGTTGACATATATGATTAATGAGGGTTCTTGTATATATGGTACTACCATGTCAACAAATATAATGGTGCCATTAATGTCGGGCTATAATTGAAAAAATTGAAAGTTCGAGCGCTTTATTGCTATTTTCTAAAGTTCGGGCTATAATTAAAAAATTGACGAAAGTTTAGTTTTTTTTATAAGTAATCCTATTTTTTGTTATGATAGTCTCAATTATGCTCATGGATAGAGTGATATGTCTTGATTTGAAATACAATACCATGTCATATTGGTGGAGCATGTATTCTCCATCTATAACCCTTTTTACAAGTAAAAATTGCTCTACATTTTTCATTCTTCACATACAAATAATCAAAACCCTTCTGAATAGCATATTGGATTAGAACTTGTCAAATTGCATTAACTAATTCAAATGACATGCTCACTTATTCATTATTAAACAATGAAAATTTATTCATGATTAAAAAAAACCATAATTCATGAGGGATATATAAAATTTTTCAAATCAAATTTGTGAAGCCTGTTATAGTCCATAAATGGACTTCAAGTGTCTACACACTTTGTCTCTTTTATTCATGGAGTAGTTCAGAGGTAGTTTCATGTAAACTTCTTCCTCCAAATTGTGGTTCAAAATGCATTGTTCACATTCATTTGATGTAGTTCTAAGTCTATTGCAATTGTAAAAATTATAAAGCATCTTGCATTTATGAACTTTGCTATCAAAACGAACGTCTTGTGAAAATTTTGTCTTTTGACTTGAGTATACCCCTTTGCCACTAGTTAGGCCTTGTAATGTTCCACAATACCATCCACATCGATACTTGATCATGTACATCCACTTACATCAAATTCTTTAATAATGATTGATCTACCATTGTGCATGTATTATTTTCCTCTAATGCCTCGATCTCTTTTGACATTACCTCATATCACTTTAGATCCTTCAGTAATTTAAGAAAATGTTTTAGCTCTACATATGTAGTTAGTGCAGATAGAAAATCTAGGTGTTACATAATAATTTATCATATGATACATAATTAACAATGTGATATGAAATAAATTTGGACCTTTCGTAGCACAAGGTGTTGGAGAGAAGTCTATGCCTAAAACATGTGATCTTAAATTGAGTTTTAAATTGTTGTTATGTGTGGAGACTTAGTTATAACTTCCAGGATGCTTCTACTAAAATTAAAGTGTTCTTATTTGATCTTCCAATTGTCAACCAAAATTTGCCACTGGTTAAGGACAATTAAACAGTCATCTATGACACCCAAATGTCCATTTAACTGTCCTGTTACATCTTTAGCCCTTGCTATATATACAATGAAGTTATTCAAGTGCACTAGTCTACTTAGCACTGAATCTCGTCTTCCAAGTCTTTCTTGAAGCTTTTCTTCTTAATATTTTTGTGTTGCGCCTCTTTTGTGGTCCCCTTGTATGCCTCACTTATGTGATTTTCAATCTCTCACTGATCTCGGGTTTGAGATTAACATCATTCCAAAAAGTGATAATAGCTTTAGTATTATTGATCGAGCAATCAACTTGCTCAGTCCTTAGTAAAAATTGAAACACATGCTTATGAAATGTAATATCTCGAGAAACTATAAATGCTCATTCTTCAATGTCACTAATTTCCATCCTTTCTTACCATATGAATAACCAACAAACAAACACCTTCTACTCTTAAACTCTTGTCTCTCCCTCTAGAGCTATTATGAGCATAATATAGTCACCTAGAGACTCCAATATGCTCATATGATGATTTATTCCCAAATAATTTCTTATAAGGTGATTTACAAAAAAATTTTATAGTTAATGTTCTATTTATGGTATAAGAAGCTACTAAAACACTTAAGGATGGCAACAAGTCAGGTCGGGCCCGACCTGAGGCCTGATATTTCTTAGGGCAATATGCCCTAGACTAAGTCTGACAGTTCCTGAGATAGCCCAGCTGACCTTGAGTACGACTTGATTCAGCTTGAATTATTTTATAAATTAAAAAAAGGTTGAGTCTTTAGCTGAACCGGGCTACTCAATTTTTTAAAACAATTAGGCCTAAGGCCCGATCAATCTGGGCCTGACTCATTGACTTCGGGATAGGTTAATGTAACATCCCACCTCCAATGAGAAGGGTAAAATAGTAATTTGGAAAGGGGCGAGAGTGTTTGGTATTGTGTTGCCATATCTATGCATATCATTGCACGTGTATAGTGAAATTTGCACATGAGAATAACTAGACATGCATTCATGACATTTCCCGGTATATGTGCTTAAATGGGATTTTTGTGAAAAAAAATATGATTTCGTGCTTGAAAAATTATTTGGAGTAGACTGTTATGTGTTTTGTATTTTTGGAGAAATTTAGGAATTTTTCTGAAATTTTTTCGGGGAAACATCCCTGATCGGAAAAATCGCCAAGTGGTGAACCGCTTG
Source organism: Erythroxylum oxycarpum (assembly GCA_025629785.1). Lineage (NCBI taxonomy): Eukaryota > Viridiplantae > Streptophyta > Magnoliopsida > Malpighiales > Erythroxylaceae > Erythroxylum > Erythroxylum oxycarpum. The sequence continues at coordinate 13,643,177 of JAOTAZ010000007.1, read as the reverse complement.
GTTTTCGGTATCAAAAATTTCTGTCCAATGGCACTAAAAGATTGGGCACATTATTTTGAACTTGTAATTAGGGCCATTGGAAGTGGATGGATCAAAGATTTTCTTTAATTATGGTTTTCTTATAAACTCATTAATTGGATTTCTTCTTTTCTTCATTTAATGCCAAGTGTCATGACATGTGTCATGACACC
>JAOTAZ010000007.1:13453585-13466693 GCA_025629785.1 Erythroxylum oxycarpum | reverse complement strand
AGTTATACTCCAAAACATTTCGGACTATCATTATGCTAACACATTTCCAGCAATTTACTTCCATCCGAAAATTGACAATCTTAGAGGCTGAATTAAAATTCACTTTCTTCAGACAAATTGTAGCCCTATTTCTCTAGTTTAATCCAAATCAAGAATCACCTCATTTGGATGACTAGAGCAAAAATTATGGCCAAAATACTTTCAGCTCTTATTAGTCCAAGATTGAACACTAAACCCGACTTAAATTCAGAAATTGAAAGTCTTAGGGGCTAAATTGAAATTCAATTCCTTTATATGACCTGTAGTCCCATGTATCTATTTTATTTTACCTTAAAAATCAATTCAATCGGATCTCCACAGATCAAGAATTTCTCAAAAGACTGAACCATGTTCAGAAAATTTCCCAACTCACTTTGATCATCCTCAATTTAATCTCAAAAATTCATAATTCTCCATGAACAAATAGAGGAATGTCTTAAGAATTCAACGCTTCAAAAATAGGATCAATTGGATGTCGGACGGAAAAGATATAAACAAAAGAATGGAACAAATTTCAAATACATAAAAATTAGAACCAAAAATCAGTAGCTGGCTCGCGATCGCGAGCCTCAAAGAAAAAGGCCAACTCGCGATTGTGAGCCTTGGAGAAAAATGGCGGCTCGCGATGGCGAGCCTTGGAGAACAGTCGCTGGCTCGCGAGTACGAGCCGCTGCGTCAAAAGGGCCAGTTGCGATCGCAAGCCACTGGCTCCAAATTTTTCTTTTCTTTTCTTTTCTTTATTAAAAACCCACTAAACTTCAAAATTTCATAAATTTTGCTCCCAAACTCCAAAAATTGAAAATTTGGTATAAATAAAAAGCTCAAAGAAAGCTCTACAACTTCCTTGAAGAACTCAAAAACCAAATCCAACTCTAAAGGGGTCAAAAACCGAGTCAAATTTTTTGCCCACTTAATAAATCCCTAAACAATAACTAATTCTATCTTTCAACTCCAAAGTCCAAACATTTCATATTTTATATCAATGAAAAGATAAAAAAGACACCTATAACTTTCATGAAGGACAGAAAAATCAATTAGGCCTCTAAGGAAGTCAAATTTCCAATCAAAGGTTCTGTCCACTAATAATCATCCAAACTTCCAAATTTTATATCTTCCAATTCTCACATCCACAAGTAACATATGATACATCATTGAAAAGCTAGGAAAAATCTTCTATGACTTTCATGTAGACCACTTAACTCAATTCAAAACATATCAGTCCATAATTTCCTCAAAACGCTGCATATAAAATCTTACACTTTCAAAAACAAAGTAACATACCCTTAACTTCGGAAGATCATAACTTTCAATCTCGCTATCGAAAAATGTCATTCTTCATGGCGACAAAAGGCTTTCAACAGAGGCTACAATTTTTATGAAGATCATTTTCTCAAAATCTACCTAAATAAAAAAGTCAACTCTCATCTCCAAAAAGTCAAACTTCATAATGCAACAAATTCTCACACTTTCACTCGTTATTTCTTAATTTTCAACTTCCATTTCAATCAACTCATTCACTTTACTCTCATAACCCATACAAATCTACTCAGATATCAAAGTCATAAAAACCAATTGATTCTTTTCTCATCAATTTCCTTAAGCCACAATAACATCTATAACACAAATTCATATACAAAAACACTCATTTAAGTTCATTTAATATCTTTAAATGTTCACTTAAAGATCGGGGTCCAACAAATACGGGATTCAATCATGCGAACAAAAGCAGTGGAAAGACTCTTAATACAAGCCTTAACAACTAAATGTTTATTAGGGCAATTGAGCCCTCTGATATTCCAAAAGACTAAGTCCATAAAGAAGCTATAGGCAGTTTTTGCTTCGTTTGTGACTTCCTATTAGTTCTAATTAGCAATTTTTGTTTCGTTTGTGACTTCCAATTAGTTTTAATTAAATCCCCTTCTGTCCCCCCTATAATACCTGAGCTACTAGGAACCAAATCTAACTGGGAGAAGAGGGAGAATTACTAACTTGGTGGACATAAGGCAAATCTGGGGCATCAAGAACTCCTGGTGGACCAGCTACATTTGGACTGTCCTCACTGACTTCCATTGGGGGAGCTGCTTCCTGCTCTACTTGGCATGGCTGCTGACTTTCTAGTGTTTGCTGAGGGGCTGCCAGATCTGATATGGGTTTAGGGAGTTGCTCCTCACTGGGGAAGTTCTACAATCTTGAGGATTCCAAAGTGGAGGACTGCTATTGGTGACTCTAGGGTATAGGCTCCCTCTCCTTCAACAATTCTTGCTACACTCCAGTTTCAAATTTCCTTCTAGTAGGTGTCCATTCCTGCTTAGGAGCAAAAGGATCTAGTTTCCACTCATATTCTATATGGATTTCCTTGTACATGATCTGCCCTTCTTCATCATACGTATCCAGCTGAAAGGAAGTGGGCCAATTTTTGTGCAAAGCCAAATCCACATACACGAGCATACACAATTCTTGTCATCTTTACTGTTGGCGTGTCCATGAGCAAGGGGACACTGACTGTGCTTGCGATTCTCCCTAAACCGTCACTAGTCCAATATTCAATGGGAACATTATAAAACCTGTCAAAACTAGAGCTGACCTAACTACTTCCTGCTCACCTCCATTCAAGCACCATTTTCTTAGAAATAGAGGTTTTCCTTGGATGTGCCATGGTCCTTTCTCCAGAACCTCATTCATACTAGACACAGAATCAAATTTGAATAGGAAGTTATTGGAACAGGTAATTAAGATGTCCTTAAGGCCAAATGCAGACCATGACCGAGCTAGTGCTCTTTGTACTAAAGGGAAGGTCGGACGCTTACCAAGAAATAATCCAATGAGGGCGGTTTGTAATTGAGCCGCACCTTGTTTAGCCACTTCTGGAGGAGGTGTTATGAAAATCTGGTTTTCCTTCCGGAGGGTAGTAGGTAAGGGACTTATCCGAGGAAGTTGCATCCAAACCTGTTGAAACAACTGCTTTCCAAGTTCTGAGATTTCCTGGAGGAGTCTCCATCGGGGTTAATGCTGGGACTAGGGTTGGGCTCGTGACCTGAGGCTCCTGAATGGCAGTAGGGGATGGCGGGAGTGAACTAGCTAGAAGATTTGGGTGACGGTTCTGGTCTCGATTAGGGTTTGGAGAAGGGGGAATCTTCTAGGTTGAGACGGACAGAGAAGATAAAGGGTGAAGAGGAGGACGACTGAGAGTAGTCGGAGCAGTGGAATGGAACGACAAAGCCATAGGGAGGCAGGGTTAGGGCGCAAAACCTCATCGAAGCAAGAGTCTCTTAATAACACTTATCATCTATTACCGTATGTCATTTTTGTTGTAGTGTGACATTCCAACCAAGCTAATTAATCATACATGGCCAAATGTGTAGTGCCCATTACCTTAGGGTACACACCGGGATGCCCGGAGGTCATTATGGTACACATCCTACGATAAGGGCAAGTTACGATCGATCACTACATTCACTTCACATGGCATGGTATCATAATTCACTTATAAAGCATCATAAGAAAACCACAATAGTTTAAAACCAACTTTTTCCTCACTTCATTGAATAAAAACCAAAAGTCTACATTGTGTCCCTCAACACTCCTTATATGTACAACATCAAAACCTAATACAAAAGTGCTATATGAAAGAGAAAAATATTCAAAATCTATATAATCTGTTCAAAAACCCCAGTTGACCGACCTTTAAGCCATGAAAAAATCCAAAGGGCCCTTTTTTTCCTGTCTAAAGCACTAGGTCTCCTGTCTCTTACCTAAAAAGCCACATTGCAATTTTTTGATGAGTTTTGCGAACTCAATGAGTGAACCATCATTGATGATTTCACCGGATCACATCCACACATCATATATTGCATAATTAGTCATTATAAACATACATTTATTATTCAAGTACTCACATAACATGGTCTATCATATAGTCATTCAATACATCTTTGCAAAACATTCATAAATTTCAATTTTATATGAATGCTATATGCATGAGACTCACATTTGTTCTTATTGTTGTCAAGTGCCTATCACAAACTTATACAAATACTGGCCCATAGGGCTCAAGCATAACATAATCATAAAGCATAGCTCTACGTGAAGAATCAGAAATTACGAAGCAAGGCTCAATGTGGAAGTGCTTTATACTAGCAGCTCAAGTCATAATGCCTTTATCTGAAAATGCATTTTATGATATGCACCAAATACATATATGTCATATATCACAATCATATATAATGCTCAAACAAAGCTTATAATCCTCGAACCTAAGTTTGACATTCAACTTTTGTTGAGAATCAAATATCATTTAGAAATTTACATCAAATCTAAGCACTTCTAATACATGGCCAATTATTAAACTCATCGGACTTCAAGTCCAGAATTCAGAAACAATTCACAAACAATTCAGTAATATGGAAGTTTAAAAAATCAAATCAATTACAAACACATCAATCCTATGAAATCATCTAGGTTGACTTACAGTACGCTCCAATATGCTATTGCCTAGATGGACTGACAATGTCTGGATGTCGACGTTCTAGTTGCTCCCATATAACAACAACATATATCACCATTTACACAATTATATGTGTTTAATAATGCACATGAATTAAATGAATTATGTACAATGCATGCTCATTACCATCCTGGGTATCTTTCCTTCAATTTCATCATAAAATCAGTCTCATATCCAAAACTCATCTAAGTATAATTTATGCTTAACTAAAACCCTTAAAATCTATATTCCTTTCTCATTGACTCCAAAAATTACCCAATACGGTTCAGTAATTTAGAAGATATGCCTCAACATTATCGGGTTGTTCATATCTAAAAACAATGTACTATACACAACTTTCTCAACATATTAGAGACCGAACCATAATTCGACTTGTCGAGACAATTTATATGCCTCTACCTCGAGTTTACTCTAAAACAAAAAATCATCTCATTTGGAATCCTATAGATCCAGTAGGTTCATGCTCTTCCAATCGATACCCTTACTTTGATTAGACTAATCTTTTTCGAGTCAAAACCAAAATCTCTCTATGGAGAAATAGAGAAATATGTTATGAATTCAACTTCAAAAATCAAGTCATTTGAAGGTCGGATGACAAAGTTATGGATGAAAGAAACAAATAAGGTTTTGTCTACATCAGATGAAGTAGATAGCAAGAAGCAGACGAATGGCCAAAAACAAACGAATCAAGAAACAAACAAATGTGAGAAGCAGATGAATGGAGTCAACTTAAGGCAAAGCAAAGTCTTAAGACGAAATGACGCCAACACAGATGAAGCGTCTTTATAGACGAAACAACTTTGTAGACGAATCATCCTTACAGACGATACATCTTCACATACGATATATTCTCATTACAGACGAACATAGATGGTCAAATTAAGACAAAGCTGAAGTCAACCTAAGACGATACAGATGATTAACTTTAGATGTAGTAAAAGTCAACCTAAGACGACGTAGATGGTCAACTTAAGACGAAGTAAAAGTTAACCTAAGACGATACAAACGGTTAACTTAAGACGAAGCAAAAGTCAACCTAAGATAATACTATCTATACTCCTCAACTCAAAAACCTTTTTCTTGAACATTTCTAAAAGATTTCCTTAACTCACGAATAAACACCTATATATTCATACATGCTTAGTGAAGAAACAGAGCATGTTTCACCTTTCCAACTTTAATCTTCTACACTAACCCTATACACCATTTCAATGCTACTTTAACTCCATAAACCATTTCCACAACATCTGATCCCCAGCAATCCATCAAAACCAAGTAATACCATATCCACAATTTTCATCCCCGTAACACAATGTTCAAGAGTATAAATATACGTACATGCCATAAACATGCACTAACAATAAATTCATCAACTTTATTTCAAAATATCCACTACTCTAACAATTTTATTCACTATTTACTTGTTGAAGACTCCAAAAGCTTCAACTATCTTCAAGCTCTAATCAAGTTCCTTTTGAACTAAACTCTTTAACTCTCATCTTTACCATCCAATTATCTCCAAATACCTTTTGATTTCTTGTTCCCTATTTCAAAAGTGCTCCTAATTTCACCAACATTTCCAAATACATTTTTTCCACTAATCACTAATATTTCCAATATAGATAAATTCAAACTCCACTAAATTTCTAAAACAATTCAATTCAATTATACCCGGAATTATTCATGAATATGTGTACAATTATTTTCATGAGCAACAATTTCACTATTCACGTGTATATGTATGAAATATTATATATGAGCATGAAAAAATGCATTTCTAACTCTCATTAATCACTCACATTTTCCATTTTAACCTAAAAGAAAATTTGTCTACGAAATTCTTACCTGTTTGCTCAAATAGGTGGGGATATTGTCTCCTCACATGCTCCTCTATCTCCCATATTGCTTCTTCAGTTGAGTGGTTCCTCCAAAGGACTGTAGGACTCCCTATCACATTGCAGTCTACATACCAAATGCGGTACGATAAAGGAGTGTGTGAATCCTGGATCTAGCAATGCAAAGGCCTCAAATTTATAAACAAGAAGCGCTCCTGCAACCACATCTGATGAGTCTACCTGGTCATAGCATAGACCTTGGCCTAGGACTGCGATCGACTGCCTCACCCCTCAGTCCTCTTGGAAGAATTCCTAGAACTCATTCTACCTCTACCTTGATCTCTTTGTCTATATCCACCACCTCTACTCTGCTGGACCGTAGTATCACTCCCAGATCACCCACTCACTACAGACTGAGCTCCCAAAGTAGTAGGACAATCTCTGATCTGATTGTCCATGGAGTCGTATTTGAAGTAAGCTCCAGCCAGTTAGCCTCCAACATTCACCATCATGCCCCCTCTCATAATGCTCACAAACTGGATACTGATTCTAAGATGAGCATTTCTAACTGCCAGTTTGTGAAAACCTACCCCTCTGCCTAGATCCTGACTGCCTGGACCTACTTTATGATCTAAAGGCTTTGTTCTAGTACTTACTGAAGCTCTTGCCAAAATTGCCCTGACTCTCACTAGACCTCTTCCCTCTAGATGCTTGCCTAGTCTCTGCTTGGCTCTTTCTCAATAACTGTTCAATCCTAATTGAAGCAACTCTCAACTCAGTGAAACTGTCTAGGTTTGAGATGGCTAACCTTGTTCTGATCTCCACATTTAGGCCATCCTCAAACCTCCTACACTTGTCTTCTTTTATTAGGATTAGGGAAGTAGCATACCCCATCAGCTCATCAAACAGGACCTCATAATCCGCCACTGACATCCTACCTTGCTTTAACTCCAAACACTCCATCTTTTTTTCAAGGTAGATCTTAGGCATATAATTGTCTCTGAAGACCCTCAGAAAGCATTCCCATTTCAACAGGCAAGGCCTGGTGGTGCTACCTGGAACAATCTTCCACCACTGATATGTTGGACCCTACAGTAAAGACATTACATAATCGAACCTCTCATCAGGCTCACAGTCCATCTAATTAAGAACTCTCTCATTCCTTTCCAACTATCCCTCAACCTCAACAGGGTATGTGCTTGACAGGACCTGCCTTTTTGGACCGTGTTAGCACTAAGGAATGGGTAGGCTTAATGCCACCAAAACCCGTAGTAAGTCCAACTTTTCTATATTCTACTAAAATTTCGGCATGACCCATTCATTTATTTGATAAATCCTTATGCCTGCTTAATAGGTTGTAAGAAGCAAGGATCTAAATCTGCAATTCTCACATACAACATCTACTTATCATCAACATCGACCAACATCGTTCTCAATAACATAATATGGTCATACATATATCATGTACATATGATTATGACAAACCATGGAGTGTCTAGAAGCATCTGCAATTTACATCATGCCAAAAAACATATTACTTGTCTGATTATCCAAGCGAGTCTCAAAAGGCTTGAATTTCTTTCTCGTACGATCCGCTAATCTTCTGAAATGATGATAGTGAGGTGTGAGTCTACAACACGACTCAGTGACATGTAAACATACTACCATGCTTGTGAGGCTAGGTAACACAAGGCTAGCTACACAAGAATGGTCTGTGGTATTCTGAGCATCAATAAATAATCAATAAATAAACAGGTAGTAATATCAAATGCGGCAATCACATGAGTATCAACAATAAAGCTCAATATGTATTGTTCAAAAAAACATGAATCTGGTTTTTGAATTCTTTTCTGGGTTCTGGGTTCTGGGTTCTGGGTTCTGGGTTCTGGGTTCTTTCTGAATTCTGGTTCTTTCTGAATTTATGGTTTCTTTCTAGATTCCTAATTCTGAGCTTTCTCATTTTTGAGTTCTGCTTTTTTAAATTCTTACGAAGAGACAAAGGTATGCCAGTAGGGTATATCTCCCCTTTTCTGATTCTAGACAAGGTTGACCTAACCTTGCCCCTAGAGGCCTGCCCTCTCTAGGTAGGACCCATATCTAACCCATCACCTTCGGGTTACCTATGTGCACATAGTCTGATAATATACCCTATCAACTGGGTATTGTGAGAACTCATCAATCATGGTTAATATGGGAAATATGATTCATCAAATTATCGCAATCAATAGGTTCAACAAATAAGGGAACCAGAAGGTGCAAAGAATCTGAAATTATTGGGTTAATCTGACATACAACATGCTAGGCTCAACTACATGGAGTCAAATAGAATATACAAGTTTAAGAACAATTCAATAAGCCGCAATATAAAAGAAAAGAATTACTATACAAGTATAGTAGTATGATTATACTCACCTTGACTATCCCAGTGGTTCTGATTTCTTTCTACCTTTCTTGAACTTGAGAGGTACTAGGTACGACTTCTAGTTCTATTCTTTGTCCGCTTTCACAAGCTATTGGGTAACATGCATGAAAATTACGTATACCCACATTAGACATTGTCACATAAATCTCATTTCTTAACACATAATATTACAAATTCTAATTTATTCTTTAACCAACAGCATAGGTCTCATTTGTGAAGGAATAACACTTAACACATAGGTCCAATGTTTTACAAACTTTCCAGACCTCTAGTTAACACATAAATTCACACTTCTTCTTTTATGACTATGTTCTAATTTGGTCATTAAGGGAATCCAAATCTCCCATTTACAATCAGCTTTAACATGTAGTCATCACTTGGACCTTTCCCGACTCAAAACCTTATAACTTATTCATTTCTCATCCAATTAAGGTGATTCAAAACTTCATTTTCAATAAAATCATATGGATATCACATACCCAAAGAAGACTCAAAAATGATGCAAATTGGATTTATTGTGATTTTTACAAGCCTGACCTGTTTCTGTTCTCTTCTATATCACTAAGGTGAGTAACAACCTTCACTTATTCTGCCATATCTAACAGAATACTCATCCAATTAAAATGCCCTTTTTACAAAACTTAGAGAACATATTTTGGAACATTTTTTAAGAGAACTCATTATCCAATTCTAACTCTAAGGTCCTCAAACAATTAACTTTCAGTTCTCGTTTTAATCTCACTGGTATTCTGAACCAGTACCAATTCGGGGCCTATTACACTTATTTGGCTCACCCTAAAATCGTGGAAAACTTCATGGAGATAGTAGACATGTAGATCTACAACTTCTATATTTTGAGTTTCTCCAGATTCACACGTTAAACAGCTCAAAAAAAATGTACAAAGATAGCCATGAATCTGTCTCCATGACAGCTTAACCTTCAAAACCCTAGGTTTTGGTTTAACCCCCCAAATCACTATAAAAACGAAATCTCTTCATATATAAGTGTCATTAGACATTAAAAAACAAAAATCCATCATCCAAATCATTAAACTCATACGTTCCATCAAATGGGTTTCATAAAAGAAGAGAAAAACCAAGCTTTAATCCATAGATCTAAGCATTGGAGTAGAGGTTTACCTTTTTATACCACCCAAATAATATCATATACCCTAAACCATCTATCTTTGGTTCTAAATCTATTTTTGATTTTTAACCAAGAGAAGATTGAGGCTTTTGAATTTAAAGACTGCTTCCATAGAACTCCAAACCAAAGAACACCTTTAGCATTACATATAAGTATCTTATGACAGTAGTTATTATTAAAGGAACCCCTTGAATTAGGTGTGTCTAAATGATGCTATCATCTCTCCATCGTTCAGGTATTTGTGGCAAGTATTCTGCAAGTAAGGAAAACTTAAATTTCCAACCCAAACTCTATTTTGGATGAGTGAGGATACTCTAACATTGATAGGAATTTTATTTCTAAGTTGTGTTACTTCTACTTTTTGGATGTAAAGGTTGTAAGTACTCCAGTTATCAAACTAGAACCAAATGTCTTCATGACGTAGCGTGTCATAACACTACTAAAAACAAATAGACCTAAAATTATAGCAGTGATGAGTCTAGGTCAATCCTACAAAGAGTGCGTGTAAAGCTTTTGAAATGAAAATAATTTATGTTTAGGTTATGGGGGATTTGGTTTTGTTTCAAATAAGAAAATAAAATGAAACTAAACTATCAAAAGCAAATTAAAGAAAAAATTTTAAAAATGATGAAAATTGATTAATACGTTAAGGACCCAGTCATCGATTCATTCTAAGCTTACACACAATTAACATACTCCATTGAGTTGTTCTTCTTATACCTCTCCAAACAATTATTAATCGTAGGTTAACATCAAGCTTTGTTAGCGCCGATTTTCCCCTAGGTTGTGTTTAATTAAGAGACGTGAAAATGATCTAGAAGGGGGGTTGAATAGATCTTTTAATACTTTTCACGAAGTGCTACAAAATAGAGAGTTAATACACACAAAACAAACAAACAAATTGAAATGTAAAAATGTAAAAGAGAAGGGAAGAGAGGCAAAAAATTTTTTTATAGAGGTTCGGTGCTAAGACCTACGTCCTCTACCTAAGCTCCCACTTAGGATTTTGGTAAAACTCTTTACTATACACTTTTTAGTTTAGTGTGAACTCTTCCAATGCAACTTGACTTCTGGCTAAAGCTACACCTTACAAACGATCTATTTTCTGGCACAAAACCTACCTTCCAAGTGATTCTCCACTAATCACTCAACTCACAATGACATTGATAATAAAAATGAAGTATAAAAGCTCAGTACAACTGAATACAATTGAATGTGCTAAGAGAAATTTGAGAGCAAATTTTCATCTATAGAAACAATGCTTCATTTAGGACTTATGTTATTGATCCTTTGAAGTTCCCTCTATTTACTTGAAGGCTTCAAGATGTTTTTAGACGTTGTAGAACTCTTCTAGCCGTTGTAGAATGCTCCTAGATGTTGTATGAAGATTTTTTTTCCGTTTGTAATCAATTGACTCAGTCAGATAGGTTCAGTTGTAACTGATAGTCGACTAGTCGGTGTACAATAGTCGACTAGTACATTATAGTCAACTTGTCCTGAAGGGATCAGTCCACTAGTACTCACGTTTTTTATAAACTTTTCTGCTCCGCTCTTCGAATAGTCGACTAATAGGTTGATAGTCGACTAGTTCATTTATCTAACTGACAGGTCTATTGTCAATAGTCGACTTGCACCGTGCTGGTTGACTTGTCTCAACTCCAACTGATAGATTTGATTATTATTAGTCGTGTCATGACTCGGTATCACATCGGGCCTATGACAACCCCCGCATACATGGGCTAAGGATATTCGCAGTATCCTTAATCTGACTATGCAAGGCTTATTGAATAGCTCTTTTTTTTCTTTTTTTATTATTATTTTTTTTAAATTTGGGCAGCATAATGGTTGTATTTTAAAAATCCCAAAAACCTGCAAACAATTTTAAACACACTTATATATTCATATCCAATCACAACTTCAGGACTCTCTAGTCCGCTTAAGACAATCTCATCTCTAGGCAATCTCAACTCAAGTATCAAAAGATCATACATAAATTTTTTTTACACAACACAAGGAAATCAAAAGTTAACCTGCAAAATCATAAGGCATATTTACATAAACACAATTCACAAGCCACTAGACAACAAAAGTATAAACAAGAGACTACCCACGTGCGGAAATACCCGGAAAAGGTCAAAAAGTCGCACGGTCCTCACAAAGCTTCGAGCTCACTAAATTAACCTGCATGGTTGGAAAGCGGAGGGGGTGAGTGTACTTGGTACTCCGTGAGCAGGAGAAGCATACGTCACAATTAGAAGTGATTCATTCCAATGCAGTGTAGATAACCTATGAATATATATATATATATATATATATATATCACATAGAAAACACATAGGCCTGGCCTATGACTCAATGTATACTGGTTAGGAATCATAAACCTAACCTGTTAACTCACTCATCCGGTGAACATAGGTCCCAGTTCCAATATACAAAAGCATAAAAACATATTTCTCAATCACATCTCAATAGGAAAACCAATATTAGGATAAGCCAAAACAATCATGTGTGACACTATTAGCTGGCAAAACTAATGTGCACACCCACCGATACTCAGTGTTGGCTCGACTTTCATCCGTGGTGAGTCCGGATTACAGTCGACAAGATCGTCATGAACTTAGGTGATGATCTCGTCAGTGTCCAGACCCTAGGTGTGGAATCACCAGTGAGTCCCGTAGAAATGTGTCGATACGGTGACTCGACTTTTATGTACCAACGTCAAGGGTACGGAGGTCGCTTAATCATAAATCAGGTGTGCCCAGCACACGATTGGCCAATCGTTTTCTCACCAATCACAAAACAAATCATGTCCAATTATTAGGTAAAAAAAATCAAGTAAGGCACCATGCCTTTATTTATCGGTCCAATCGATAATATGAAAAATTGTTATTGATCTAAGCCAAAAGAGAACAAAAACATGCAACTTGCATGACTCCTTTATGCATAAGTAACTTCGAAGACATTATTTCATCAAAGAAAAACCATCTTTTGAAATCCAAATACATGGTTGTTCAAAACAATGCCATTTATTAAATACGTGAGCATATTAACATCCATTTGAAATTCATTTTTTACCTTACATTGCCTAGGTTCAAAATTCACATACAAGTCATCATACATGTCTTAGAGTGATCTAATCCTATTTGAGAAATATGGTTTCC
>JAOTAZ010000007.1:13425051-13435557 GCA_025629785.1 Erythroxylum oxycarpum | reverse complement strand
TCTTCTTTCTTTTTATTTATACAGAATGCCATGACAGATATCAAGGCATAACATGATCAAAATCATCATTTGCTTATGTCAAATATCATGCTTCTTTCAAGGTCTAACGAAATCAGAATCATTATAATCTTTTAACAATCATTCTCAAACAATTAATCACATATTCAATCAAAATTTTATGCATTTTTCAATGCATAACAGAAAACACATATTCACACATAGGCAAGAATTTGCCCAATCACATAATAGCTGTAAATATATCACCCACCTAATTTTGCTTGATAATCCAAATTCAATGTTGTCTTTTCTCTTGCTTTTGGATCGGGTCCATTTGTTTTCCTATAAGAAACCAAGCTCACATTCAAACAATATTCAAAGGAAATTCATTAGGCTTCAATAATCAAAAGTGCTAAGATTGAACTATAACTCTTTCAAACCTAGACTTTCAGTTCGACTTTTCCATGATCGTTATGATCGGATAAATGAAGACATTTGGTAACACTTCCTTTTATAAAAATATTCTTCATTGTCTTAAGTTTCTAACGACACCAAACTCATTCAATTTGGTTCAGAAATTCTTAAGTTATACTCTAAACATGTTGGGACTATCCTTATGCTAAAACGATTTTCTATCCTCAACTTCCATCCCCAAATTAAGATCATTATATATTGAATAAGACTTTATTTCTTCATAAAACTTGTATCCCTATGTCTGTAGTTTACGCCAAATCAAAAATCACCTCATTTGTACATCTACAGTAAAAGTTATGCCTAAAATACTGAAGCATGTCTGTGCAGGAAAAAGAGTTTCGCTGTGGCAAGCTTCTGATTTTGCCGCAGCGAGAATATTGAAGTTCGCCGCGGTGAGGGCAAAAGTTCACCGTGATAAACAAGCCTATAAACCTCCCAAAAACCTGTTTTTCAACATTCTTCATCTATATACTTCTCATCCTTCAAATATCACTCATCTTAACACTTAAACACCTCTTCTACTTCATTTCTAAGCTCATTCTAACCCAAAATCATTCACAAACACAACATTATCATTAACCCTAAAAGATTAAAACATTTTTCATACACCATTCAACAACAACTTCCTAAACACTTTCAACCCCATTTTTACTTCTAACTATCACTAAATAAGGTTCATTGATCAAATCAAAAGAGGTTAATGCTTATACTTACTTGCTTTAGCTTCAAATCTTCAAGATCTCCACAACCCTAGCTTGATTTTCCCCTCTTCTTGTTTTCTTCACACACCCACGATACTATCTTCTCAAATAAGACAAAAATTACTTCTTCTTCTAACTTACACTCTTAATGATTGCAAAATGACTCTTTTTCGCTTCCACTTATGCCTTATAACCTTTAGGCTTAAATGCTCTTCCAATTCTACCCCTTCTTTCATTTAATCCAACTACTACTACTTTAGGGCATACTTTAATACCTTAACCCATTATTAATTTAATTCTAACCTTGGCATAATAATTAAACTCCAAATAAAACAAGTTATCTTGCAAGACCACAAAAATTCATTCAGATCATGCTTAATAAATAAAAGAAAATTTTCGGGGAAATAGTTTTATAATTAGATTAGAATATGTTACTTATATAATTTTGAAACTACAAACTAGCTCTGCTCCTTCTTCTTCCTCCTTCTACCATTGGCCTTCTTCATCTTTATTCTCCACCACAGCACTGCTACCTCGTCCTTGCTTGGCAGCACATATTATTCTTATTCTTGATCTTCATTTCTTATGCAAATCTTCCTACAACGTGACTCTCGAACCACACCAAACCATCAACGCAAGGCCAGAATTGACTTTCCACTAAATCTACCCTCCCACCTTGCAGTCTTTACTTCTTAAGCAAATGTTTTTTCTTGATACTTTTCTACATAAAGTTAAACCAAACCTCTTTTATAAATCATCTTCACAATGTCCAACACTTCAATACCTTCCACTTCAAATTTTCAATTCTAACCTCCTCCATTCCCAAACCTTCATCCACAATTCTAGTAACTCCATCTCAAACGATTGTTCCTAAATCTTGGAAGCAAGTTGTAGGGGAAGAATCCCCCTCAACATTGTCTTATTAACCTCTTAAGGATATGGGTGGAAGGTTAGTGGTTTCCCCCAACATTGATGTCCTCAAGGAGGGAGCTCAGGCTTGAGAATCAAACTATGGTTGATTTCTTCCTTGGAAAAAGGCCACCTTTTCCTCTAGTCTCCCAGTGGGCAAACAAACTATGGAATTTGAGAGGCTTGACAAATGTTCTTCTCTATTAAGAGAACTTGATCCTCTTCACCTTTAACTCCATTGTAAATTCCCAGAAAATTATGGAGGAAGGACCTTGGCACATCGAAAACTGCCCAATTTTCCTGCAAACAAACTTGAACCTTAAAACTCTTAAAGTCCAAAGTATCCAACTCTGGATTAACTTCCACAATATCTCACTTGAAAATTGGACAACCCAAAGGCTTGGAGCTTTAGCCAGGTATATTAGAAAATCGTTGTGCATGGATGAACACACAACTAAGAAGAAGCAAGTCAGATATTCTCAGATTTGCATCAATGAGAACATTTCCCAGGATCTCCCTGAAGAAATTCCAATTATAAGGTTAAGAGAGGAAGACAAGTTATGGGAAGATATAATAAAAATTTCATACCAAAGGAAACCACCTTACACTTACTAAAAAACTTTGTAAAGACGCGAGAAAGTTGTTTAAAATAAGATGCTACCAAGAACTTATGGAGTTACCTGAAGTAGAAACTCTGGAAAATCCTCTTTCCTCGACAACCAAGGCCATCATGCTGCAAAAGGATGTTAATGTTACATCACCTGAAAATAAGGAAGACAAAACAGTGAGGCAATGGAAACTTCTCTACTAACTAACACACAAAAAGACATGGAACACAGTTTAACAAGCAATGCAGAGCAGTAAGATTCACAAGCACCGAATACAACACATGGCATTCAAACTAATTTAAACAATGGCTAGATCTTCACAACCACAACTTCAGTGACTGTGCAAAGTGATGAAGGAGATTCAGAGGAGAGAAACATTAATCATATCCAATCTAATACTATAACAACTCCTAAAGTTTCTACTGCTCTTATAGAAAATGCAGTAAATAATGAATTCCATACAGCAGGGAAAAGGAGGTCAGAAAGGGGTAAAGGGAAGGGCAACACAAGTCAAACCTTTTAACCTATGTCTATAATCACGTGGAATGTATGTGAAATAAATTGTCCCAGTAAACAACTAACACTGAGGGACTTTGTTTTGAGGGAGAAGCCGCTCATATTCGAATTACTAAAAACCAAGGTAAGACCCGAAAATTTAGCAAAACTGGACATTTTTGGATCCCACTGGAACATGGTCACCAATCACCAACATCATGCTTTAGGTAGAATTATAATATGCTACAGGGAGGATGAAATAAAGGTGGATCTATGAGACTCAAATGAACAAGCCATACATTTGAAAATATCCTTCTTACAGAAGCACATCCAGATAAATATCTCATTCATATATGCAAGCAACTTCCAATTCAAAAGAAGAGATCTATGGAACAACTTGACATCATTCAGCAACACTCTTTCTATTCCTTGGCTAATATGTGGAGATTTTAATTCCATATTATACCCTTTAGAGGCAGAAGGAAACTATTTTCTAAAGAATTATTCAGTCAATTTGAAAGACATGGTGGAGGAGTTAGGGATGACAGATCTTAACTGTAACATCCCGTTCCCCATGATAAGGCTAGAATAGTAATTTATGAGAAAGCATTGAGAAAATTAGGAAAATACATGTCATGCATAAGTTAAATGTGACATGCACATTTTTGCACATTCATATGATTGTACATGCATTCATTGACATTTTTCGGGTATAATTAATTGTTAAAAATAAAATTAAAATGTGAATTGTGAACTTTTTGAGCTGAAAATTTATTTGGAGAGTCTTATAATTTTGAAATCTTTGGTGAATTTTATAAATTTCTAAAAATTTTGGGGTATTTTGGACCAATTATAGTGTGACATATGGCAGTCTTATATGAGTGACAAATGGCTCACATGCATGGAGCCATGTATCACTAGCATGATAAGACATAAAAAATAGTTAGAACATCTTTGGAATGACTTTGGTCTTCACCAAAAATATTCATCACCAAGCTCTCCTTTGTTTCACTCACCATTGAAATCTTGTTTGTCAGTTTCATTGCCAGAATTTGGTTACAGACTCAAGTAAGTTATGTATTGAGCTTTACTAAGTTTTGTAAAATGATTTTGATGATGGATTAGTGTTAGAGGTGAATACATGCATGAGATGGATTTAGCAGTAGAGTTCCGAAACTTGAGAAATGAGTTAGATGAAAGATTGGTGAATTGGTAGAAAATATTTACTATTCATGTTGCTCTGTTAATTTGTCGTGTATTGTATGCATGTTTAGAAGTGATGTTATTTGAGTTTAGAGCTTAGGGAAAAGTTTCTGGAGATACCATGATGTGGGAAAAGCATTAAAATGGGAAGTATAAGGTAATGAGAGAGAATCTAAATTTGTATAGTGCAGAAACGTTTAGCAGTACAGAGAAGTTTTAAGAAAAACAGTAGAGAGAGAGAGGGAGATGTGGAATTTCGAATTTGTGATGTTTGAAGTTTAGGATTGTTTCTGAATTGTTTGGGAGTTATATTGAGTGTAGACAAGCATAATAGACAATTTAGAAGTGATTAAATTGGAAAAGGAATGAAAAGAGAAAAATGGGTTTGCTGAAGAAGATGAAGATTTGCGTGCTAGAGAGAGAGAAAGGTGGTAGTTGCATGTATGGGTTTTGAACTAGGGTATTTCATTGAATAGCTCTAAGTCTTTTGGCTATAAATTTTTCATCCGAACTCCAAATGAAACTTGGATCAATGGATTCCTAAGACATTTTACTTTCTCTCTAAAAAATTTAGAGCTATTTGAATTAAATTGATAGTGACTGATAGGAAGAAAGTGTGGAAGTCTGTTGGAATGTTATGAACTGGAAAATTTTCATAAACATGCTTCAGTATTCTGATTATAACTTGATTTGTAGATTTCCAAATAAGTTGATTCTTAGTTCGGATTAAATTAAAGACATAATTCTACAACTTTCTTGAAGAAGTTGAATTTTAATTTTGTCACTAAAACTTTCAAATTTGGTATGAACCTGCATTTTAGCTTAGGTTGTAGCATTACCAGGGAAAGAAATCATGTTCTATGGTTATTGAATAAACTGTATTGATGTAGGCTGAATTAGGCTAAGATGTCTTAACCACATTTGTAGCTTATTCTTTTAGCTTTAAATTGGTATAAAGTTTGTAATTTTTGGATACTGGAATTGAGAGGTATAAGGTGTACAACTTGAATGCATGATCATGCACTAGCCAAAAGTTCAAATGTGCACAATCTGTGGTATTTTGTGCATAACTCATTGAATAATGAAACAAATTGAATGATCTTGGTATCAATAAAGACTAATACATAGGAGAATAATTTGTTAGAAGGAAGTGTTACCAAATTCCTTCACTTTCCTGATGAAATTAATTATGCAAAGTTGACCCGAAATTATGTAGGTAGAAAATCTGAAGTGGTCAATTAGGTTATGAAATTGATTTCGCATTGTTTTATTTTGGTCTAAATTATAAGTACAAATGAGATTAATGGGGACTTTGATATCTGAATGATTTGATAAGAAACCTGAAAGTGTCATTGAACATGCATTGTGCATATTTTATATAAGTACATGTGTATAAAGGAATACTTAACATTTGTGCAAAAATATGATATATTGTAAATATGATGTGTATGTTTTAAAGGAGCACATCAAATGCTAGTTGGACATAGCCGGACCATCCAGGAAATAGCTTATTGGAGCGTATTGTGAGTTAACTTAAATGAATTTCCTAGGATTGATTTAATTTGATTTGTTAAGCTTCCAATTATTGAACTGTTGCGACTGTTTCTGAATTCCAAACTTAAAGTCCGAGGAGTATATATTTGGGATTGTATTGGAAGTGTTCTGATTTGTTTGATAATTCTGATTGTATTATGCTATGTGAATTCTCAACGAAAGTTGAATGCCGGACTTAGGTCGATGATTATGAAATTCTAACTATGCTTTATACATGATTGTGATATGTAGTAAACTAGGATTTGATGCATTTCATAAACTGCATGCTCAAATAAAGATGTTGCAACTGGAGTGGCCAGTATCAAGCACTTGCACGTAGAACTTTGCTCCGTGATATATGATTTGGCACGTAGAGCTATGCTCCATGATATATGTTTCTAACTGAGCCTAATAGGCTAGTATTTGTATATGTGATAGGCACTCAGTCACAACACTAATAATAAATGTGGAGTCTCATATGCATCTTTATGTGTTTATATATGATCTGATTCACGTTGATTAAATGATGTGCCGTTACAATGTGAGTATTTGAAATATTCATGTTATGTATGAATAATTGTGAAATATGTGATTTGTGTATGTGAATCCGATGAAATCATCAATGATGGTTCACTCATTGAGTTCGCAAAACTTATAAAAATTGCAACGTGATTTTTCAGGTATGAGACAAGAGACTTAGCGTTTATTCTAGATTAGAAGAACGTTTTGGACTAAGTTATAGCTCAGAGGTCTGTTAGCTGAAGTTAGAGAGTTATAGCTCTCATTTTGTAGTTTTTCCTAGAACTTGTATGAATTTTTGTAAATATTCATCTAATGAAAACGGTGTAGACTTTATGAATTAATGCAATGAATGGTTTTAAAATTTGATGACTTTTGATTATGTTAGATGATGCCATGTGTAAGTTGGATTTGTTTTTGCTCTAACATGCCATTATCATAGGATATGTACTTGAATATTCTTAAATGTTTGGGTATCTATCCTATGGTTGTGGGATGTTGCAATTATCATTATTAATTTTGATATAATTTCTTATAATTTTCTAATAGTTAAATTTTAGTTTTTACTATGAGTCTTAATAGCACAAGTAGTTCAACTAATCTAATTTCCATTGATAATATTAATCTTTTGGTGGATTTAGATTCTGAAGAACCGAATTGGTTAGATATCAATGACTTGGAAGATAATCTTGGATCAAAAAGATTTGAGATGTCATTTGGTGTATTGAATTTGAATGATAATGATGATGAAGCTCCTCTCATTGATGAGGATTTTGTACTAAATGATAACTGGAGTTAGTTTTAACGCCTTCTTCTTCTTGTCGAAATCCTCATGTTTGTCTTTTCTTTTTGCTAAATCACTCTTCACTGTTTCTTCTTCTTCGTGTGTTCAGTGATTGCGATGCAAAGCCCTAAAGATTTTTTCAGTTGACTATATTGGAAAAGAATGCAACTTTTTTCTCGAATTGGATACTTAAGTATGAGGAGGGTGTTAGAGGAATCAGAAAGGTGTCAGAAGCTCAGAATCTGTGCTAATGGTTCCAAGTAGGATAAGGTTTCGACTTTGCCCGTTTTGGTAAGAAAATCCATTATTATGTCCTTTGCCCTATGATGAGAAGACTTGCTTCCTTCTATTTTGGATTAGCAACCTAGAAAAAGGTAAAAGGGAAAGGGAACTTGTTTGTGTTTTGAGGCAGAGAACTACCAAGAAGCCAAGAAAAGAGTAAAAAAGAAGTCTTTTTTTTTCTTTTTCTGGAAAGCTTTAATTTTGATGGATATACATATCTATCCATTTTCTATACTTGTTTCTTTGTTATGCATTCTTTTTCTTATGGTGCACACAGCTGAAGCCAACAAAATGCTAGTTGAGTTAAAAATCAACATCCGACTGCAACAAACCCATGGGAGAATACTATTTTTGTTTTCGTGAAGAATGGCTATGCGGTGCTTCTTCAGGTAGTTATTGTTCTTGAGATCTGACCACTCTCAGCCATTTACAACTGCCAAATCTGTCAGACCTGGTTGTTAGTCTCACAATCTTAGACCTTCTCTCACCTCCTCTCTCCAGGTACATTTGCTTTCTTCGTTTGGCTTAAAAGATCGGTACTTTGGATTTCGATTCTTAGATCTATGATTCTTTGGTGATGTTGGCCTATTATGTTGATCTGATTAATTCTAGATCTATCATTTATTGTATGCTTCTTTGATATGTTTAAGTTTTGCTTCCCATATTGGTATGTTCTCTAATTGTGAGTCAGGTGTTCTTAGCCTTTCAAGATAGCTCAATTTTTCTTTTCTTAATTTTGTGGTGGCTCTTTTGTCTGCTTTGTGATCTTTTGTGATCCACGTGAATGTTGTTGCTTAATTTATGTCCTTTATCAATAGATCAAATTTGTTGTTACGAAGTTTAAGTGGCAGATGCAAGTTTAGTGGGAGTAGTGAGTTATGTATGGGGTTAAGGTAATTAAAGATTTTGGGTTTTTAGAATGTCAGCCGAACGGTAGGAGGAGACGGGGTAGAAATAGAGGTGGGTCCTCCATCAAAACCATCGCCACAGGTGGCGAGGTTGTGGGTCCCCAAATTGAAAGGTTGTGCTTGCCATACAGAGCTTGGAGGTACCTGAGGGAGATGTAGCTGAGGGTAATGGAAGATTTTATGCTTGAACAACTCCATCATTATATTAGAGGAGTCGTAGAAAACAAAGGGTGACGTGTAGTTAGTTGACTTTTGTAGCTATGTGAATGTGAAGTTGCTTCAGCTTGTTTATGTAATTAGGGATTTGAAACTGAAACAAGGAAGGAGATGGTCTCTTTTTTCAAATCTCTGCTTTTACCTTTTGGATTCTCCCACCCTTTTTCTATTTCTGCCACTGCCTCAGCCGCCAACTATCCAAATTTTCGAGTGCAACGATGGCCCTGTGCAAGGATGACACCTACAATTCGATAAATGGTAAGCAAAACTTTGCAACATATCAAGTATAAGGATTGCTTTGCAATATATCAGGTATATTTGTCCTTTAAATTTCTTAAAACTTTATCTTCTAGACTTGCATATATGTAACTTTTTTTAAGTTTGGTTTTTAATTTTTTATTTATTTTTCTTCTTTTTTTCTATATATATTTTTTAAAAATATCTTCATTTTAAATATCGGCATCACTTTTTTTATTATCACATCTGCATGTGGGTCTACCAGAAACAACCTCTCTACTACAAAGAGGTAAGCTGCATACTATCAGACCTCCCCAAACCCTGCTTCACTACGGAACTTCGTACTGAGTGTGATGATGATGATGATAACTGGAGTTAGTGCAATTATAGCGGGTATCCTCCCGTAAACAATTGAATATTATTCCAGGTTTGTGTTTTTCCTCTTCTTTTAATTTTACTTATATTTGAAGCATATGTTAAACTTTATATATGTAATCTAATTGTAAATGTTTTTGTTTTATGTTTGACTTCTACTTGATTATTTCCTCATCACAAACTCATGTTGTAAACTGTAATAGAGTTAAGGATATTTACTGTTCTTTTTATTGGATGTTTTGATGTATTTATTATTTATTATATGATGAAATTGTAATATTTTAAATACTTTGTATTGCTCTTCATTGTATATTTGTATAAAGATGGTTGGCTTTGTTTCATATTGATTGTGTTTATTATGTATACGTGAAATATTTGAAAAATATTATTATTTCATATTAATTGTGATTATTATTTATTGTTATGATTTTTAGAGACAAAGTTGATGACAATGGACTATTTTGTAATTTAAAAAAAATCAAAGACTATTTCATAAATTTAAAAATTATCCGAAATAGTATCCAGTATTAACTGGTACCGATACAATATCGTAACATAACCCAATCCTAGTACGAGTGTCGTAGCATTGTCGTTGGATCACTTTGGGTTGTAAATTGACCAAAGAGTCAACGTCTATAAGAAGAAAAAATTAACAAAATCAATAAAATAAAATAAAATAAAGTAAAAATAGCTAGATTAATAAAAGATAGGTTTTCCTAATATTGCTAATCCCTATAAATGGCAAAAAAAACTTAATTGAACTATTTTATACTTTTAAGAATTTATCAAAGTTAAAGCAACAAGTGCACGGTGTAGTTGTAGCTAGCACAGGCAAATACAAGCCAATCCTACGAGGAATGTAAGTACTAGTAATTACCCTTTTATATTATCTAACTAGCGATTCAGATTGTAGATTTCATTAAAAATTAAACTAAACAACTAAACTAAGATTGAAACAACAATAAACTTAAGATAGAGGAAATATTTGGAAACGTCGGTATCAATTAAATAATACCTAAGTGATAAATTCCCTTAAAATTCTTAAATATTAACCTTTTATCATGCAATTGTACTATTGATTATTAGACCTGTAAATTCCTATCTTATATTAATATCTTTATCAAGATACTAGTAATGAATTCATCAATTAATTAACATAAATCCTTCTAGTTATAATCCCTAGGATTGCATTACGATTGATGAATTTCACTATTAAGTTTAACCTTAATCTAGAGGATTTATATCGACCTATCTTTAGGTTTGTG
>JAOTAZ010000007.1:13388219-13401920 GCA_025629785.1 Erythroxylum oxycarpum | reverse complement strand
TCATGTTATGTTTTCTTTTGATTCTCAGTAGCAAGTTAGTAGTTGATCTTTAGAAGTTAACAAATTATGTGTGTTCTGTTTTTCCAAAACCAGAAACTAGAAAATCTTGAGAGTGAGAGTGAAAACCGAAAGCTCCATCAGATTTGCAAGTGTCAATTTATCTGATCTGATTTTTATTCTTTTATATCATCTTATTCCTCCAGAAGCTCCACAAAGAGAGCACCATTTCATTTTCAATTCAGACCAACTTACACAAATCATTTGTCAAACATTCACCAATTTGTGAGGGAGTTCAGTTACAAATTTCTGAACATTATACATTCAGAAATTACAAAGTAAAGAACAAAGGAGGAGTCTAAGAAGTGCAGTGCAGCAGAGTTACCTCTTGTAGCAGAGCACACCAAGTGTTCGATCATTTGCACCAGCAGATTTGAAGCTCAACAGGGCAGCAGCTGAAGCTTCCATCTTCCACCTTCCAAGGAGCAACTTCCAAGATTAGGGTTAGGAGTAATGTTTTGTTTGATAGTGGAAAGAAGGGTTGAGAAATGAGTGTTCATTTTGGAACTAATTCTTCTAGTTTTTTTTCTTTTTCTAGATTTGAACAAGATCTGGTATCTAAAGGAGAGGGCTGGTGAGTTTGAGATTGTGGAAATGTGGAGGTAAATTTGAGATTTTGCGATGACAGGGGTGTGTGGAAAGTGAGGATGGTGATGGTAATGGCTGTGGCGGTGAAGGCTGTGGCAGGGGTGTGTGGCGGTGAAGGCTGTGGCAGGGGTGTGTGGAAAGTGGGGATGGTGGTGGTAATGGCTGTGGCGGTGAAGGCTGTGGGTTCTTTCTGGAGTGTGAAAAGGATGCTCTATGTTAGCAGGGTTAAGCTGTTGAGAAGTTATTTTGGTAATGGCTGAAGTATGTGGAGAGTGTTGCTGGTTGCGGTGGCGGTAGCGGAGGTGGTGGCGGTATTGGTGGCTAAGGCATGGCTAGGTTTTCAGGCATCGTCGTAGTTACTTGATTAACGCTGTGATTCTTGCTCATAAACGAGTGTTGAGTTATTGGCTTGTCTGACCTGCTGGCAACATTCACGAGTCGCTTCCTGAAGGCACCCACTAAGTTTTGATGGATGCCCACCCCAAATGAATACCTCGTCTGCTCACTAGTTGATAAGCTATCAGTTAGTATCGATTGTCGAGTACAAAAAATCTGACGGACTCGAGCAAACTGGACAGGAGCAAATAATAGAGAGAGCATGTGTTAAGCTAAAATCGGTAAGCCCTCAGTTGGTAAAACAAAACCTGCAACTTCTTGAAGTTATCGTACACATAGGATTTGAAAAATCAAAAAAATGGATCGTCATTTTCATTCTGTTGTGCTTATCGAAGGAACTGCTTAAGCATGCTTCACAATTTTGGTCTGAAAGGTGCATAAGAAAAAATTATGCTTAAAACATGGGGGCAATGGACTTTACCTTGTAAGTACATGATATTGTGGTGACTTTGTTGTGATCGTCATTTTTTTTCAACTTGGATTTCAGGGTGTCTCTAGCTGTAAAGAAATTACCCTTCATCTTTGATCATCATTTTTTTCCAACTTGGATTTCAAGGTGTTTCTAGCTGTAAAGAAATTACCCTTCATCTTTGTTCTCATGGTCCTTTATGCCAACATCAAGAAAAATCTACTTAGACGAGATTCAATCTCTTATATGTACAAACAAAAGTAAGATTTTCTCATAACTCGGTAAAACCACAAATTTAAGGGTACAAAGATACAAGCCGGAGGCCAGAAGTTGCGCCTCACGGTTAACCATCCCAATTTTCTGGGAGCTTAAGAAAACATGTATGCTCCCCTAAAAGAAGAAAAGTTGATGTATGTAATCTACTATTGGTGGTGTGCGTAATTAGTAATAGTATATACTAAGCTTCTTCATGAAATCACTAGTCACCACAACTAAGCAGCAGATGGGGCCGTAAAGTAGTGAACAACACCAGCCTCGGACAAAGCCGCAACAAATGGTTGCAAGTCCATTTCACCATTATTAGCTTCATGATCCCTATCAGAGGCAGGGGCTGTGTTCTTGTAGTCCAATGACTCATCGTTGTATATATCCCACCATTTACTCACCAACATCTTGATGTCTTCTCTGTCCATGTTTACTTCTTCACCGGTATACCTCCATGGTTTAGAACCCTGCAAGAAAATATTCGAATTGAACGTCACGACCACGGAGTTTTATAATAATAAGTGATGTTTTATATGATAACTTTCTATACTCACATCAGCACAGTAGTGAACAACTTTAACTTTGTCGAGCTCAAATTTTTCAGGATGGCGCCATAAGAATGCCAATACAAGGTTGTAAACAGGAGGAATTGGCTTGTAAATGTCCTTGAAGAACATGTTCAAGAAATCCTACCAAAAAATGAAGTTTGATAAGCTTAAGCAACACAAAAAGAGCATCACTACTTTGGAGTTCCAACGGAAATAAACTTGGTATACCTGCTCAGCGAAGGACGTTGGTGGGGTAATTTTTACGGCGTTCAGGAGATCATCGTAAGTGGAGAGGCTAGGCTCGTAAACGAACATGCCAGCGTTGAAGTAAAGGGAAGGCTTAGGTCCCATCTCAGCAGGCCACTTGACCTTCTCAGGGCACTGTTGGCAGTAGCCAATCTTATACTGTGGAGAAAACCTCCAATTTCTCTCACAGAAACAATCCATCACAGCGTAGAAATATCCATCTGGGAGATCAAAAAGATGGTCTATGCTCTCAAACACTTGGATGTCTCCATCTAAGTACACCATCTTGCTATACTCCACAAACTGCAAACATAACAATATCAGAACCACATACATATACAGGTCCATGTTACCAAGTAAAAACTGAACCATTTTCTAGAAAAAATGACCATCAAAGGCTTGGGTTTAAATGAAAGAGAAGTGCATACCTCCCATATGCGAAGCTTGGAGTAGTTGATGACATAGTAGGCCATAGCAAACTCGGTCTGGTTCTCAGGTGGGTGCAAGGGCTCGATCTCTCTGACTATACACCCTTGAGAAACCAAAATCTTGCGGTGCTCCTGAGGAACATCAGGCAAGATTGCAACCACCAGAGGATACTTGCTCTTGGCCTTCCTTAAACCCTTGGCCAGCCCGACAACGCCCTTTATGTAGTCACCAGCACCAGCCAAGAAGGTCACATATGCGCAGCTAGAAATGCTAGCCTGCTTCACAAGAGCGTTGGTCTTGGTGGCAAGAGCAGAGTTGATATTAGGAGTCATGATTGACACTGATAACTGATCAGGAAGCAACTAAAAGAAACTGTTTTCTTGGTGTACAAATTTGAGATCTTTACAAAGTATAGTGGGCAGA
This sequence comes from Erythroxylum oxycarpum, assembly GCA_025629785.1. Taxonomy (NCBI): domain Eukaryota; kingdom Viridiplantae; phylum Streptophyta; class Magnoliopsida; order Malpighiales; family Erythroxylaceae; genus Erythroxylum; species Erythroxylum oxycarpum. The sequence goes on along the minus strand of JAOTAZ010000007.1, from coordinate 13,398,560 downwards.
AAAGAATTTTGCTGAAGAGGGTGAAGAAAAGGAAAAGCTAACGGAAAGGAAATAGTGAAACAGATCACAAACTACAAAGAAGAGGAAACTCAGACGAACGTGTATTAAGCTTGCTTGATCGCTCGAGAATCTTGAGGTATCGTGCTGTGGTTCTGGGACACAAGGGCTGTGTGGGTATATATAGGAAATGGACCGTGAAAGATATAATTTTTTTATTTGTTAATTTAAGCTTTAGAAAAAGGTAAAAGCGTTCGCATCTGGGTAATCTAGGAAGCATTTGTCAAATGTACGTAGTCTAGGAATGAGACAAAGAGCTTGACATGACGTTTCCATGTTCATACGACAACGTTTAGTGCCAAAAGGCCATTAGTGATTTGCCGAAGGTTCATGCGTTATACATTGGACGCTACATGTGTCGGGAGAATATTATCGGACGATCGAGAGAGATTCCTGGAAGTGGACGGTGCACGATAAGGATTAGTAAAAGTAAAGACAAGGAATATTCCTAGAAATCCCTTCTTCCTGAGGCAGAATAAACCCCTTGAGATTCTCGTTTTATTACGGCGAACCACGGGAGATTTGAGTGTAACTTTCATACCTATAAGAGGTTAGATTCGTCCATTGATAATTTAACGGAAACACAGTTGTGTTTGCTGGTTAACTACCACCGCCCCGCCAACCGGGTCCCGCTTAACCACTACCCTTTAGTTAATTCAACACAGACTTGACACGCTTTCAGCCACGTAGGCCTACTATGTTACGTGGCGAAACCACAGAGGTCTATCCTTTTACTGTAGAATACCTGACTGTGCACGTGGTGGAATGAAGAGCGTCGTTGCGATTAATGAGTGGGATCCACAGATATCCCTTGCGTGTCGCAACGTCGCCTTGCATGGGCCTCATGCGGATTCCAGAGACGCCAATTCAGGGTGGTGATTCTCCCAAGTGGCGTCCGTTGTAGTGGAGCCCATAACGGCTTTTTTGTGGTTCTTTTTCCAGTTTTTAGTTTTGTTAGTTGGTCCAAAATGGGACCCCCTAATTAAATGTTTAAAAAGAAAAGTAAGAATATTAAAGACCCTGAAAGTCGGCTCTCAAACCGACATTTCAATTTTGTAGTCTTAGATAATGTTCATAATTAGTTTTTTAGGATAAAGTGTGGAGCCTCGAACTTAACAACCTTGGACTCTTGACACCAAGTTGTGGGTACGGGGAATTTGACTAGGTTTGTTGTTTCTGAGAAGCTTCTGCTTTGATACATACAAGACGTTTTGTTTTTTTAGTACGTGTTATACAAATCTAACCTGAAGGTTGTTCAGAGGAGAAAATACGTTAAAAAGACTGCTTATTCCCACAAGAAGAGTCGTGTTACTTTCTCTTATATATGTTTTTTTTCTTCTTATTTTTGTGAACAATACAATTAATATACTTATATTTGACATCAACTTTTATTTTGTTAAAATAATAATAATAATTTATTAATTTAATCAATCAAGTAATTTAATTAACTACAACTTTAATTGTTCGCTTAAAAGTCAATTAAATAATTTAATTAATCTAATATCAAAAATGGAAAACTAACATTTTGGTTGCAACTTCATTTTCATTACTGGTGGTAGTTATTAGTCAATTCTATACTACAATAAAGGATGGGGCACTTCATTTGAAAATAGTAATCTTCAACACCCCCACTGATAGAAATGTAGTACATCTCGTGGCCAGTTATTTATCGCTTAATTCGAGCTTCCGTGATGAAAGTACCTTAGTTTCAACGAAAAAAAATTCTTTCTATGTGATGTGAGTCATTTTTTATATAAGAACGGATTGAATTAAAAATTAATTGATAAATTGAACCTCAAATAATATATCCTATCTAAAGCCCTAAATCGACGGTGCCATTCCACATGGTGAACTCCCAAACTGTCGGGCGTTTAGGGAAATTCTTAATTACCTTATCTTTGAATATCCCGCAGTCAAACCAAACAAGATTTGATTTGCTTTGCTGTCCGGGAAACGTGGGCTAGCATTAGTTTACTTGTCGGTGGCGTTAGTTATGGGCGAGGGAACCCAACAGTGAGTAATGACTGATGAGTGGATCAGATGTGTTTCCTTAAAAGCGAAGATACCATATTTAGTTATTTATTTAATCCCTTAAAAGACGGTGATGGGTAAATTGGGCTAGACATCCTTGTAGTTGGGCTGTGGATCGGGTTTGTAAGGTCGGTTCACGGACGTTCAAGCCCAGCCCACTTCAAAGTCGTCATCTAATCACACTTGAACCTCCTTCCAAATAGTTAGAATATATTATATGTGTATGTAATTCCTCACGGAGTAAAGATTGGAAAATAGCAACGGCCTATGATCTAAAGAAGAAAAAGGTGAAATATAAATACAAAAATAAATAAATATATAAGACGAAAAGGAATAATGAAAAGGTCTAGGACTGGAGGACAAGACTCTTGCTTAGAATAATGTCATCTGTGGAGAAATCAGCTTCTTTTCTGAATGTCCCTCTTCCAAAATCTAGGTTGTAGGAATCTGCAAGGCCTTCCACCAGGTCAAACTCAGGTTTCCAACCAAGGACCTGCTTTGCCTTCTCTATCGATGCAAAGAAATGCTGCAATAATTCAACCATAAGGATGAGGATAGCTCCGTCAGTAACAGATTAACTCATGCACGAATGTGAAAGATCCATTACATGCTGTTACATAAATAAATTGAAGAGGAGGCACTCCACAAACTAGCCAATCATATGTTGATATTTACCTGATCACGGAATGGAAAGGCCTTCTTTTTTCCAAAGTCAAAATCCTTGGGATTGTAGTGAATAATCTCTGGTTCAGGAAAGCCAGCAGCCTGAGGTACAATGAGGATAAAACATCAAAGATTTGAAATCGTACGACTTCAGTGACCTGCCATATATTCCGTACTTTTCACATCTTTTACCTTTGCACAGGCCTTTGCTAATCCATCGAAGGTCACATACTTATCTCCTGATATGTTAAATACTTGTTTGCTGGCTTTTTCATTAGCAAGAACCTTCACAAATGCCTTTGCCAAGTCCTGAAAATTAGGAACCATATCAGCTCAAGAAACTAACTTTTATATAATAAAGAGTGGAAAAAGTGTAAAAGCTCTAAGTTACCTAACCTAAGTCAGACTTAGTTATATCATGTATTAACCAAAAATTTGAGAAATCAATGAGCAGATAGACCATAGCAAATAGAAAAGTGTTGCAACCATAATGTAATTTCAGTTTCACATCAATAATATAGGAAATTCCATCCAACGTCACTGAGTAAATAGACAACAACAAAAAATTACTCAAAACAGAAAATAAAATTTACTTAGCTGAAGAAAAGAAACTATGAAACTCCCTACTGTAGGAATGAATCCTATCATCTAAATTGTAACAGGCCTGGCATGATTCAATCACTTTTATTTCATCTATCTCCATAAAAGCCTGCATAAAGGATGTTAAAGATGTCCTGACCTTTACATGACCAAGTTGAGTTATTTGTATTCCTGAGTTTGGAATTGGAATAGGGCGACCTGCTTTTAATCGGTGAAAGAACCACTCTTCAACAGGATTGTAGTTTAAGGGTCCATAGATGTAAACTGGCCTTACTGAAGTCCAGTTAACTCCCCTTGATGCTAGCAAGCTCTCTGTCTCAAGCTTTCCCTTATGTCTGCTCTTTGGATCAACTGCATCTACCTATAATTAAATGACAGTCCCTTAGAAGAGATACTCTAGCATTCAATAGAAACTGAAAGTTTTGTCAAAACAAAAACTAACTTCTCTAAGTAGTGATATATTGAAGACTGAACCTAGTTTTCATATAATTCAAGTCATAAATAGTTGCAAAGGAGGCAGACCATTTATTTCTAATCATTTAGAAGAAATTTTTTATTCACTTCTAGCTCAGGTTTGCAAATGAGGCAGATCAGATGGTTACAATTAAGATGCAATATTCACAAGAAAAGTTTTAATTGGCCAACAGCACTTGGACTTCACAATTTAAAATAATTTGTCATCATTTAGGATGGAAAGATTATTAAATGATGCACACCTCAAAGTGTGGAGGACAATCAGTTTTAAGGTAAACTCCAGCAGAAGAGCAGTATATGAACCTGAAAATTGGAAAAGGATAATCAGATTCATAAAAAAGTCAGTCAAACATTCCATAATCTACTGATCATTATCTGTGGAAAGACGAGTTGTTAAAACCAACATGGGACATGTAAAACCATCCATCTCCATTACCTTGGAAACAACTACTGTAATTTGGGCATCATTATGCTAGTTCCACTCTGATGCGTAATCAATTTCAATCTAAAACAATGTTAGGATTTAACAATGAGGCTGGAAATGTGTCTTTTATTTATCGATATAGGAACTTACGAGCTTATATTTCATTTTTTCAGGTGGAGAAGCAAACGTAACTTACTATGATAGGTTCAATCACTTCATAACACCCCCACTTATTACCTAAGACCAACACGAGAGCACTCATTGTGAATGCTTGCATTGAGTGTCTGTATCAAAGAAGCAATAAGGCATTAAAAGATTGTTCGGTGCTTACTGTTCCAGGTTTGGTAAAGCATCCAATATAGGTTCCACTTCAACTGCTTCACGTCCTGCAAATACAATCTAATAAAGTTATTCATTCTTAGGAAGTAATAGTAAAGAGATGAATGATACGACACGGAAAAGGGTCCCAATTTAAAAGAGTGCATACCATTTATATCATAAACAACATCAAATCCTTTAGCTGAGAGACTGGATTTGACAAATTCAAAGTCCTTCCTGTCTCCTTTCAAGTGCAAGATCTAGTAAATCATGATCAATAGCAAAAAGTGGCTTATTATGTCAAAACAAGGACAGTGTAGAAGTTCTCCGACGATATTAGTCAAGTATATTTGCTTTGTGATGGTACCTTGGAAGAAAAGCCAGTATAATCCTGGTCTGATTCACCTGGCAGCTGTTGGGTAATTGGAGCTTTACCTCTAGTAAACAAGGTCACCTGAAAAGAATTGTAACTGAGTACTGATATAATTTCTTTGCCTAACACCAAGTTTAATCGTACCCCACAGGCAAATAGTTGCTGTAAACGAGAATGTAAAATGAATAAACATAATAAATTCAAAAGGTTTGGTACCTGATGACCCTCTTTAACAAGCAGTCTGGACAAAAAAACACCAATAAATCGAGTGCCTCCCATTATAAGAATGTTCTTTGAAGCTGATGCTGAAACTTGCAGTGCTCCCCTTGTGTGCCATGTTTTCTTTTTGCACTGCAAAAGCCGTAGATGCTTATAATTGTCAGTTAACTATAAACAAGTGGAAGCGAGACCAACAGGTAACTCAGGCTGTTTTTAGTTTAAAAGACTCTGTGACTAAGTTGAAGGACAGTTTTGCTGTTAAAAACACTCCCCCTCCTTCAACATTGGAGATAAGTAGGATTTCATGAGGCCACCCTTTCGGGGATGATTAATTCAGTTTGATCAAATAGTTAGAGTTCTTAAACTGCTTAAGAGAAGGTGATGCCAAATTCTAAAATGGGTTCAACCAAGAACAGCCAAGATTTTCTCTATTTTGTTTTCCTTAAAACCAACCTACACGTTAATTTGCTGTTAGATACATAGGCAATCCATCTTATTCTTATCAAAGCTAAATGTTGAAATACAAAATATAGATATCTTGCTTAACCATTACAATAACAACAATAACAACCTAGTAAAAAAATCCCGCTAAACGCGGAATCTAGGGAGGTCCTGTATATGCAGCCTTATCCCTTATTAGTAAAGAGACCGTTTCCGAATAACTCATAAGAAAATCTTAGTTAAGCATTGAATTATCCAATACTCTGTAATTTTTTCTCACTTGAAATGTGAATTCGATATGTTTGTGTGTAGATCAAATTCCTTAAGTATTCATATCTTCATACTGTTTTTGAATTTTTATAAAAATTTAAATGAATTCTTAATGTTTTAATATTGATAAGTTAATTTTTAATACTAAAATATATTAATAAAAAAATATATTTGAGTGTCTATACTTTAGGAATTTATCTATAAATTACAAACTAGGGAATTCATCAGTCCTTGGACAATCTGTCACTTACATATGTTTATCACTTTTAATGCAATCTTGATGGGGCACAAAATCAATTGAAGCTTTTGGTGGTGAAAAATTAAAACAACAGAAAACATGAGGGACTAATTGGTGAATACAGGAGAACTGAGAAACGAGAGGTTTGCACTTTTGGGATGTACATTAGATTACAGCAACAGAACAACACAACAGACGTAGAAAGAAGAACGAGTGAAATTTGTATTCCTAATTAATCCTTCAACTCAGAACCTATGTTAGCTTTAATAGGAGGATCCCAACAAGGTGAGTTAACTCGGATTTTTTTTTTCTTTTCTCTCTTTTGGAGCTTAGATTACGATTTAGATTTTTACTCATTTCTTCAGCGTTGTATTTCTGGGTTGCTTTTATGTGCAGGATTTTTGTCCATATTAATATGAGCTTACATGATGTTTGTTTAAGAGAAGGTGACATTGATATGGGAAGATAGCCTGCATAAGTATTTGCAGTAGCGATTAACTTAAGTTCTAACTATTGGAAGGGAAATACTCAGAATTCACAGCAAAAATAACATAGGAAATTATCTAACAAAACTAGTGAAAGCAGTTACTGCACCAGAACAAGATAGTTTTCACATCAAATTCAGAAAGAGACCTGAACTTGAGAGTGGAGTCTGATGCCATTGAAGTCTGATAGAGAGGATGGCAGAAGGGATAAAGAAGGGTGAGTTTGCTGCTGAGGCACCACCATTCTTGTAGTTTCCATGGATGGAGATGGACCCTTCTCTTCTGTCCCGTTTTCACTTCTGAGTTTGTTCTTAAAACAGAAATTTCAAAGATTCTGGTTCTGCCCATTTCTTCGTTACAACAAGGATAAGACATTGACCCCACCCATCCCCATGCCCTCTGCTTTGGTTATATCCACAGCCTCCCATTCATTTGCAGCATTTACCACCTCTCCTTTCTATTTTATTTGTTTTGTTAATAAAAAATTCTAAAATACTCAATTTTATTTTTGTTAAAACCAACAAATACGTTTATTTGGAGTTGGCTTTGTTATATCTAGTATAGACCTTATTACGTACCCCGGATCTACATGAAAGGATTAAAAACGAAAGTAATGCGGAATACCTAATTTCAGTTCCATCTCTGATTCCGATGCTGATTCTGAGCTCCAAACGATCATGAACCTCTCAGGACCTTTTATGGAAAGTCCTCTTCGAGATATGGGTTAGCTCTTTCTACATTTTTCTTAATACATAAGCTCTCTTAATGGGTCAGATTCCTTATACTTACGATTGATATGAGCAACTACATGAGACCTTAAACTTTATATAGCTTTCATATTGGGCTTTCTCATCACAAGGCCGATATAGGTCAGATTTACACTAATTGGGGCTCATTTTTCACCCGAACTTCGACCCATTAATTTAGATCATTTATTAAGCCACTTTATTATCTTTATCTGGATCAAATTACATAACTTAACCTATAATTTATTTAAAAATCTAAAAATGTAATTAATAGTTGTCCAACTTTATGATAAAGGACAAAATTGTCCAACAATCTCTCCTTTGGACAAGCATTAATTGCAGTTTTGACTCTAGTTTAAAAACCCTGTTAAGTCACACTACTAAAGTAGTCGACTAAGTTTTAAAAGCAAAACATTTGATCCAAAGATAATGAAAGTGTATCATTATGTCCTGCAAGGCTTTCGATACCGAAAAGTATCAGATACATATGTCATGTGTGACACAGATCCAGTCAATCACATATACCTAATACCTCACTAATATGAATGGGAAAATGAAGTATGGCAAATTACGATGATATCTTTATGATCTAAATTATATCATCTTCATTTGTAGGTCTCGATTTTTCCAACTTTACGGTAAACCACATATGCTAAACTGCATTAGAAAATTTTTATTTTTTCTCACTAAATGCTAAACAACATTAAAAAACTTTTATGTTCTCCAACTGAATGCTAAACTGCATTAGAGAACCTTTATGAGATTAAAAACTTATATCCTCCTATGTCATGTCAAATTTATGGATATCCAAACTAAAACTGTATGCGTCTAAATGACATAGGCACAAGGTCAATCTGTATATATGTCCAATGACCTTTAAATGCTTAAGATTGACACAAACCTTAAGACTTTCATATGTACTATGACAATATATGACAACACGTATTATTGAGGATAAACGATAATCATCTTTATCAATGAACCATCATATTATCATAATACATTAAAATGTACAAATGTACATGGAGCAAACATAACGATCTCCTAACTAATAGTGTCCAAGGAAGTCAAAACACCCATACTGTATACTTGTGTTACAAACACAAGTGGGCGAAGTCCTTTAGTTAAAGGGTCAACTTACAATTCCTTAGTCCTTAAATGCTCCAAACCTTAATGTAAACTTTTAGTATCAACACCTTTATGGCCAAATAATTGATCTTTAAATGCTAAGACCCTGTGATATTATTTATTGTTATTAAATAACACTGCAAGAAGATTACCACAGTACAACCGAATGGGTCTAGCTATTGAATCAACCACAGACAACTCAGAAATTAAGTTTCTAAGCTAAACCGTTTGTGAAGCATCCCTATAGCATGCACTCTGCATGCATAGTCTAAGAAGTTACCTGTGTCTCCTTGACACACTTCTGCGACTATGTACCATCTGCAAACTTAAAACTATAACCTTAAGTGGACTTTAGATCATCTGGATACATAGCTAAAATCTAAATTTGAATTCCTTACAAGGTTTAGTCTGTTAACTGCGCTATATGTCAACATATAATCCTTAATTCCCTTAAGTATCTCAACACTTACTAGATTGCATTCTAATAGTCTATAACTTGATTAACCAGATATTGACCAAACAGTCAAATAGTGAATGCAATGTCCTACATTAGGCTATCAACCGTACTAGAATATGAAACATTCCTCATAACCTCTCTCTTTGCTTTATTCTTTAGAGACTGTACCAAAGATTATCTCTCACTATGAGAGGTAGGTGCTACATCAGGTCTACTGTCAACTGTATTAAATCTTTGTAACACATACTCAATTTATGCATTATATGAGAGGTCTAATGAGTGATAAGATCTATCTTGGTGAATCTGAATACTTAGGACAGGAGATGTTACACCAAGGTCCTTCATGTCAAAGTTCTTGACCAAAAGTTGATTAACCTCATACAACATGGTCAATAATAGGAAGATAACTTTGCTCCCATTGATCTTATAGTACAAGCATCTTTTTAACTTTTTTTTCATGAAGCCAAAAAAGGCCACAACCTCGTCAAATGTAAGGTATCACCTTCAGAAGATTTGATATAAACCATATATTGATCTGCATAATGCGAAAGCTATGTCAGTTCCATTTGGATCCTAGGATCCTTTAGGTAATACCATATAAACCACTTCATAAAGGTCTTTACTCAGGAAAGCAATTTTGACAACCATCTGATGTAACTCTATATCATCATGAGCTACAACTGCCTTAATTAATCAAAATGTATCCTCCGAGGATACGAGAGCAAAGGTAACACAAAGTCAACCTTTCTCTCTAAGTGAACCATTAGGCAACTGCGTGAGCTTATAAATCGCTAAAATTTATCATGAAATCCTTTAGATCCAAAAACTTCACTACAACTGACGAGTTTGCAGCTCCACTGCAAATCAACTAGCTCACAAACCTTACTATACTTTATGGCTTGCATCTCATCATTCATTGCATCCCACCACATATCCGTATTGGGTCCAGAAACTTCTTCTGTAACAGTAACTGGATCCGCAATATGTCTAAGAGCATAGTCCTTTACACCTGATAGACTATGTAATCAGATGGGATAGCAAGTCGTCTCACTCTAGTGGATTTACTTAACTATATTAGATCTTGTACCTCCAGGAGCCTCTGCGTCTACAGGTATGGGTTCTTATTCCCGTACAGGCATGGTACGAGACTTAAATCCACTAGATCTAAATGTATGAGTAGCTGTTACATGAAAATTGTAATATTCGTTCTGCTATCATCCGAAGCAATGATCTGAATATCGTACTGTTCCGGCCGGAAACTGGTACCAGAACGGCCTTTATTGGTACCGGGTATCAATTTCGGTCGGTACCGACCGGTACCGACAATACCGGTATATTCAGGACCATTCCGTAAATTTAAAAATTGCGAGGGACTAAATTGAAAATAAAAAAAATCTAACCTAATTTTATCTACCCG
>JAOTAZ010000007.1:13338968-13350628 GCA_025629785.1 Erythroxylum oxycarpum | reverse complement strand
TTATTTAAAAGATTAAAAGTTTTAAAATATTATTATGACCTAAACTTTTACATTAGTTCTTCATCATACAACACTAGTCATCGGAGACCTATATTTTAGCCTCAAACATACGACTTTAATCACATTATCATAGTATCTAGTAGCCAAAATTTAAAATATTACTCTAATAGCAATTTTGAATTAATGGTAAACTTTGATTATGGTTACATGTACAATATACAAGTATTTATTAATTTTACTACAATGACTGAATACCAAATATATTAACTTTTCTTAAAATACTAACCTGTATTGAATTTTAAATAAATGTATTTGTTTTTATTCATTTAATATGATCATAAAACATTTTTCGCGCCTAAAATATACGAAGACAATATTATATATGCATATATTTATTTTTTAGAATCTTAAAAAGTTATGTAAATTCTTTTAAAATATAGACTAATGCGTGATACATTATAAAACCATCTATTATTTTATTAAAAAATAATATATTTTACAAAATTAAATTAACATCTAATGTCTTTTAAATATACAAGAAATTCACCATTTTTAGTAAACATATGATTTTAGCATTGAGTTATTACAAACAATTCTCAAAATGTTTTTATTTTTAAAATGATTTTAAGTTTAAATGTCAAATGAAGCTTTTATATAATAATTAAAATGTCTTATAAAAGTCAAGAAATTAAAATCCATTTATAATAAGTGAAAAGTTTGATTTTTTATTTAAAAAATTAAAATTTAAATTGTTTTTAATTTATATCATATTTATAATTAGATAATTATTTGATAATTTAATTATATTTGACTCAATAATTAATTACAAAGAGTTACTTTCAATGACTTCTTAAATTGTATCATGAGAGACTTTGATAAATTAAAGTAATATAAACTTATCAAAATTGTTTTATATATGATATTTTTGTTTCAAAATTATTAGTTTCTTTTGAACTAAAAATTTATATTAATTTCAATAACTGTTTGCGTTAATTTACATTATATATTAAAATTTTCCAACATAGTATAAAATTATTTAAAACTAAATTATCATTTACGACATGCATTTATTTACAAAATATAATTATTTAATATACATTTAAATTTTACACATATATAAAAAAATTATGATATACTTATACAATAAAATACAACAATTACATGCTCATAATTTTATCTTATTTTATTAATTTATGGCATTATTTTTCTTCATTTTTCCCATGTCTTTTTGATGGGTATAGTTGTTGGTTATTTTTCCCTTCGCTCTATGTTTGTCTAGTTTCAAAGATGGATAGAAATGCCAAGAGGCTTAAACAGTATGCTGAAATGCTAGAAAATGGAAAATATGAGCTTCTACAACGACATCAAGAAGCTTATGTTGCAAACAAGAATGATGCAACTCTGTCTTTTTTTGGTCGTGGAAATATGACGTGTAAAACTTATCTGTCTAAGATGATAAACAATTTAGATTGACCTGAGTTGTCTAGAGGAGAACATTGATGTCAACCAATTCGTGATCAACTTGCTTATTCTACCATTGATAACATTACTGTAGATGATCAACTATTTCTTCATTCATCCAGTAGTCAACTGGTATAAAATCCATCTACTGATTTTAGCGTGGATCATATCAATATAAATCATTCCTCTCTTCGACTTGCAGAAGTTGTCGGTATAGAATCAGCAGTTGAAGTGTCCAATAATATGCATCGCAACTTTAATTATCTAAATATATCTTCCTCTTCTATTCTATCCACCTCAATGGCACCTATCAAGGATCAAGGTATAAATCTTCTTAGCTATATTCTTTTTAGTTTTCTATTATTATTGCTCCTTAAAGTGATAAACCCTTTTATAAGTCTTTTTAGGGATAAACCATCATCGTTCTCAGTCAAAATTAGCGTGCCTAAAGAATTGCCCTGTTGAACCTCTATAACTTTCTTTTGTTTCCAACTGTGAGCATTGTGATGCAAAAATATTATATTTAGAGCCCTCATCATTTTGTTATTCTATAGGAGAGATTTTCATTGCTGCTTCTTAAATGCCGTATACTCTAAAATGAATATTTATTGATGGAGATGAAGAGTCTGAGCATTTCAGGAGGAATGTTCGTACATATAATAATAATGTGGCTTTTACTTCGTATGGAGCTAGGTATGATCAAGAATTAACAAAAAATAAGGAGTTTATACAATTTGTGTTCAAGGTCAAGTTTATCATTTCCTTAATAGTTTAGTTTCAACAACTGATCAAGTGTCTGGTATCTAACTCTATTTTTTTTTATACTAATGAAGAACTTACAAGAAGGACAAAAAGTTGTGATAAACTTCGTCAGGATACATTAAAATTGATTATTACAGTCCCAAAACATAATCCCTATGCTAAGGTCTTCAGGAGTCTTAGGGACATTCTGACACTTGACAATTGTACAATAGTCTTAAGGTGTTATCTTAGCCTTGATTAACATGTATACAATCTTCCTACTTCATCAAAGTAGCTGCTATATGGATTGAGGTGGATGATGAAAGGGTTGATAAATGTCCACACATCCATGTCTATAGTCATTCAAGCACAGTTATAGAATCCAATCTTATTATGCCTGTTATGATCCCCTTCAATATCCTCTGTTATTTCCTCGTGGTGAATCTGGATGGCATTGTGGAATTAAGCGGTTGTTTTCAAAGAGAATGAGGAACACTACTTCAAATGACAGATATGACATTAATTTCAATTCTTTTGTTGATCCATCTGATCTGTTTAATATGGAGAATAAAGGCAAGTTTTTCTTTTTCTGTTTCATTTTTATAGTATTGTCTAACCTTATCCTTTTATTTATTCGATTTCTTTGTATAATTTTTACTTGCTGGTCAAGAATGTTGTGAAGATGACATTGTTTTTGCTAGAGAGTATTATTATTATAGGCTCCAAATAAGAGAACATGATCAGTCAACGATGCTCCATAGCTTAAGGCTACCTCAACAATTTGTTGTGAGTGTTTATATAAAGATTGAAACATCTAGACTCGATTTCCATAGAAAGGGACAAAATGAGATAAGGACAGAGATATTGCAGGGTGTTTTGGACAGTATTGTCATCGATCAGAGTGAAGGTTATCAAATTGGCCATTGAGTTGTACTCCCAGCTTCGTTTATCAATAGTCCAAGAGACATAAAATGTCATTATCTTGATGCAATGGCCCTAGTACGGAAGTACAATAAACCTGACATTTTCCTCACCATAGCTCGTAACCCAATGTGGAAGTAGATTCAAGATAACCTTGAGTTTCATGAAAAACCACAAGATATGCCTGATTTATTGGCTAGAGTTTTTAGAGCTAAATTTGAGATCCTTAAGAATGAACTAATCAAGAAACAGATCTTTGGAGAGGTTGCGATATATGTTTATGTTATTAAGTTTCAAAAGCGTCGTTTCCCTTATGCTCATTTGTTGCTAATACTTAAACCACATTCTAAATTACTTAATCCAGAATCTTATGACCAAATCATATATGCTAAAATACCAGACCCTGCACAAAATTCACGGTTATATTCTTTTCTCATTAAATACATGATCCATGGTCCTTGTGGTCATATGAATAAAGATAACCCTTTCATAGAAATGGTGTCTGTAAGAACCATTATCCTAAATATTTTACTCCTTTTACTGTCCATGTTGAGGATAGTTATGCATGTTATAGAAGGAGAGATGATGGCCGAAAAGTATAAGATTTGTAAGCATGAGGTTGATAATAGATGGGTGGTTCCTCATAGTCTGTACCTTTTACTTCTCATTGATTGCCATATAAATTTTGAAATATGTTCTACTGTTAAGCTTGTTAAGTACTTGTATAAGTATGTCTTCAAGGGCCATGATCTTGTTAATTTTAGTATTGTTGATCAACAGACCGATTTTGATATTGATGAAATTAGTAATATCCATGAAGGTCGTTGGATTTCGCCTCCTAAAGCTTTTTGGCGTATATATGAGTTTTGTCTGGCAGAGATAGTCCACCTGTTTATGTGCTTCATGTTTATCTTCATGATCAACAATCTATCCCATTTGATAGAAATTCAGATTTGTCCTATTTGTAGAGGAAAATTTGACTTTTCAAGAACAATATTAATTGAATTTTTCAAAATGAATCCAACAAATAAAAAAGCTAAGGAGATAAAATGTTTGTATGAAGATTTTCCAGAATATTTTGTTTGAGCCCAAAAACAAGAGTGTGATCAGAAAGGAGTCGAAGGAAACTTATAAGAAGGTTGGTTACTGTTGACCCTAAAGAAGGAGAGAGGTATTACCTAAGGTTATTACTTATGCATATTAAAGGACCAACATCATTTGATCATATATTGATTGTTGACGGTGAAAAAACAAGTTGTTTTAGGGAGGCTGCACTAAAATTAGGCTTGCTAGCATATGATTCTTATATAGAACAAACTCTAGAGGAGTTTACTTTATTTCAGATGCCAGCTTCTCTTGGACTTTTATTTGTTACGCTCCTGTTCTATTGTTCACCAGTGAATCCTAACCAACTTTAGGAAACATTCAAAGACTATCTTTGTTCTGATTACCAGCATGTTTCCTCCTATAATGCATATACATCCGAGGATGTTACAAGGATGACCTTCCAGGATATTAATAGATCTCTAGAACAAACGGGGAAGAGCTTGAGTGATTATCATTTTGTTGAATATGATTTTACAGTTGATTATCATGAGCATCTTACTAGAGAAATATAAAGTGAGACAAATATACATATTGACCCAATACATTTTTTATTACATTCAAGGTTGATCAGGGAACAGAAATACATATTTGATTTGATCTTAGAATCAATTTTTGGTTCAAAAGGTAGCAACTTTTTTATTGATGGTCTGGTGGAACTGGGAAAGCTTTCTCGTACAAAGTGCTTCTTGCAGTTTACAATCACAGGGTCATGTTGCAATTGTTGTTGCGACATCAAGTGTTGCAGCATTGGTTCTTCTTGATGGTAGGACAACACACTCAAGATTTAAGATCCCACTTGATTTTTCAAAGAAGAAAGTTTGTCAGTTAAGTAAGCAGAGCAGTATTGCAAAACTGAATTTTGAATCTAGTCTCATCTTATGGGACGAGACTTCAATGGAAAAACGAGAAGCCATTGAAGCTTTTGATGATTTTTATTGTAAGATATCATGGAGTCCAATAAGCCTTTTGTAGGAAAGATTGTTATTTTTTGCGGTGATTTTTGTCAAACCTTACCCGTTATAGACCAATCCACAAAAGAACAGCTAATTGATTGAAGTCTTGTAAATTCACATCTCTGGCCACACATGCGTAAGTTATCTTTTACCATAAATATGAGAGCTATATCAAATATAGTTTTTTGTGATTTCTTATTAAGGGAAGGAGAAGGTATAGAGCCTGTTGACGAGCAAGATCAGATTTCCTTACCTGAACAGCAGGTTATTCCTTATCATAACAACGATGAATCTCTCAACAGGTTATACTTTTTATATCTTATTATTTACTATCCATTTTATTGTTTGTTTAAATTTTTTTTGACATCTTTCAAATACATTGTTAGCTTCACCAGGTTAGTTCAAAACGTCTTCCCTGACTTAAGCATATTTTCATCTGATCCATACTAGATGATAAATGAATGCGTCCTCTATCCAACAAACACTTGTGTTGATGAAATTAATGACATGATGATCAATAAATTGTCTGGAAATCTACATTCATCTGTAAGTTTTGAAATAATAGTTGACCGAAGACGTCAAACAGATTATGAAGATTTTCTCAATTCTTTGAATCCTAAAGGTCTACCTCCTCATAGATTATTACTGAAAGAAGGATGTCCAATCATGCTTCTAAGAAATTTGAATCCAACAGAGGGTTTGTGCAATGACACAAGACTAATATGTAGACAGTTAAAAGAGCACACAATTTCTGCAGAGATTGTTTTTGAACCTCATAAAGGAAAAATTGTTTTCATACTGAAGATTCCTCTACAGTCTTTTGAAAATGAAAAGAATGGAATACCTTTTGTAAGAACACAGTTCCCTGTTTGTCTATGTTTCGCGATGACCATAAATAAGTCCCAGGGTTAGACGCTTGATTATGTAGGAATTTATCTTCGTCAACTTGTATTTTTACATGGACGGTTGTATGTTGCTTTGTTAAGAGCTAAAACTCCTAAATCAATTAAATTTCTAATTATTCCAGGCACTTTTGAGTCTTCAAAAAATGATCACAAAACAAGGAATGTTATATTCCATGAAATCTTCCAGTTGGCTAAATTATAACGTATAAAATAGGCAAAAGGTATATTGATTGTTCTATTCAAGTGTATTTAGTAATATTTTATTTACAAAATAATTTTTTATGTTAATGTTTTCTTAACCTTTTTTTTTGGTAAGATGGAAAAGCATTTATTGATCAAGGATATTTTACCAGGTGCTGAATGGTGGTCATGCGAAGTTACCATCTAAGAGAAACAACACATTGCTATATCACCCAACAAGCCGTCTAGGAGACAAACGTTTATCTTTTTCAATTCAAAGGTATAATAATTATACTTTCTTCATTTAACATTTTCCATTTTGCACTAACTGTAGAAAATAATAGTTGACCTGACTATCAAATCAAAATTTCTATAAATCTCTTTACAATACTACTCAACTCATAAAATATTTGAGCTTTTTTTTTCTATTTCTATGCCCTTTTTCTATTAAATGATGCTACCATTTTTAGTTTACAATTTTAGTATTTCAATGTCTCAAAATTTGAATTTGTTACTTTTCTATGTCATTTGAATAATTTAGCTTTTTTTGTATTTAATTTTTTTCAACAAGGATCACATGTCAAAGCTGTCATATTTAACAATGATATCTAAAGAATGAGCTCCATTTTGTAGTCTTATAAAAATATATCATTTCTAATGCCATTGTTAAGCCAATTCCACTTCAGTTCCAAGTTGAAAACTTGAAAATTCAATGGATCATTACAAGTCACACTGTTGTCGAGCCTATAACTAATGACAACAAGATCCAACCAAGCAAATTCAGCTACACATCCTTTACAGATCTCATAAAGTATATCAATAATAAGGAAAAATCAATCGTTTAGATATGTTATTTGTTTCTATCAATAACTTTTTTTCTTCCATTATATATCATTATCCTTATTTTTATCATATGATAGATTTTTTGGTTGTCGTTATTCAAGTTTTGGATGTGACACACATCAACAAAGACGACAAAGTTTCGAATGTCCAAAAATTTATTCTTGCCAATAAACAGTACGTTGTATTCCCTATCCTTCTTAATTTTTACAACTAATTAACTGTATTCCCTATTATTCTCTACAATTAATGAACTTTGATAACATTTGATTCTTTTGATATTTATCGTTTTTATATTAGACAACAAACCATTTTACGATCAATGTGGGTCACTTTTGTTACAAATGAAGGCCAACAAGTTGGACAGGCATTGCATACTTATCCAGTGCTTGTGTGTTGTAGGCTAAAAGTCCACTTTTATAATGGTAATTCTATTTTCATTTTCATCATACTATTATTTTTTTAATATTTATCCTTGTATTTTCTTTTTAGGCTTACAATTTAAGAATTTTAGGCGTTGTATTATCCACATGGTTTGATTATGCAATTCTCATTAATCCGTCAATACGTGAAGTTGCAGATTTTAAAAATTGGTAATTCCACATTTCTTATATTAACTTTTCCAACAAACTTCTGTTCACATTTTTAGATTTTTTTAATGTTTACGCTTATAATTATCATTTTTTAGGGCCCAACAAAATAACAAGTAGCTAAAAGACCTTGTTATCCAACAGGCTTACCTCAAATATGATCCTGATGTATCTTTTGGAGTTTATTTTTATAAAGTCCACCGACAAGGTACATACATTTTATAATCTCCAATGAACTTTCTTTTTCACCTATTGTCTATCTTATTCTAACGAACATCTATTTGTATCTTTCTAGACAACATGGATTCTGCAAAAATATTGTATATAAGCCACAAAAAAATGTTTTCGCTTGACCGTAACTACATATGAGGTTACATTTACATGTAATTCTTGCAAGGAGAAACATCCAGCTGACCCAAGTTCAAAACATATCCTTATGTGATTTTAACACATTCCCAAGATACTTGTATGTTAACTTAAATTTAAGATCATTCATATCAATTCTAAATACAATTTTCTAATATTCTTTATTTATTCAACTATACATTTTCTCATTTACTTTCCTTTCTAAATGTAGATGCCGGTATGATGTTGATTTGACTGACAACATAGGAGCTATCATAACATTTATTTTTGGTGAACTTGCTGAAAATCTCTTAAACTTTAGTGCAGTTGAAGCTATGCAACATTACAACCAGGTTATATTTTTATAATTATTACCAATAAAAATACATTTGAGTATTTTATGACATCTTTATTATATGACTAATGATTTACACTTTTCTCTTTTGTAAAAAGAGCGTTGAACTTTCTCTTGATAAGGTCCATCTGAACTGAAAACAAAGACCTTTCTCGTTCATATTAAACCTGTTCACATGCAACCATCAGACGGAAGACAACGCTTCACTGTTATTTATTACCACTAGGCTGATGAAGTTGAATTAGAGAGAGGCTCAACTTCAAGTGGAAAAGGAGATAATGATAATGATGAAATAAGACTCACAACTATTTCAGTTAGCTATCATTATTTATTCAAACATTTTTTTTGTATTTATATTCATCAAACTATTTTAACTCTTCTTTTTTCCACCCCTTACATATCAAATGAATCGTGTGCTAATAATGAACTAGAATTGCTGATAACTTTCAATTTTCTTGCTAATGATTGCACCAATAACCACAATCATGAATTCTAAACACACTTTGCAATAGCTAAGTATATACTTTTTTGTTAAAGATTCATTATTACTAGTATTTTACATCTCACCCTTCAAACTACTTCATAATGTTTACATTTTATAATTTGAGCTTTAATCCATATATTTCTATTCAACTTTTTCCTTATACTTTTACCAGTTTTATATAATATATTTTAACATACACCAATTCAGCTTTGTGATCACTTTCATGTCTTATGAGTTCCCACGCACGACTTGTATTACTATCTATCACTTATTCTATTTATTATGTTTTTTCCTATGAACATCCATCCTTTGTAAGTTGTATATTACATTAGTTGGTCTGTCAAGAACTATTCACTCACTCACTGTCAATAAATTGCCACATCTATTGTTATTTAATATTAAACATTTTCAAACACTTTTAAGTCCACTAAAATCTTTGTTATTATTTATTCGTTCAACATTCTTATAAAGAAGGTGATCTTCACTTTTATACTCTATCACTAATATACTTTGGTTTTTTTATATTTTCAAAAGACATTTTTGTTTCTTCTTCAAGAGTTAGACAATGTCTTAACAAAAGATTCGAAGAAACTGAACCAGAACCGACGCCGACCTCAGATGTTCCTGTTGATGACCGCAACAAAAAGCTTAGATTATTATGAACTTTTCGCAATATTTTCACTTCACAGATTAAAGGGGCAATTGAAAGCCTAAGTACGAAAGTACTTACCACACAGACAAAGGTAGATAAAGCAGCTGCAAGTTTACCTCTTGAAAAATACTGTAAAATGACAAAATCGTTAAAACTTGCTGTGGGGAAATTAGAAAATGTCCATGTATGAGTTGTACATGCATTTGAATGCTTGAGGAAAATAAATTCATTGTTCAGGCCACTTTATCAGCATTTTCAAGAACTTTTATGAAATGTCTTCACTAAAATGAACATGCATGTTGGTGGATTGAATTCTTCATAAGTTGCTCTAGATAACTAATAGGAATTCAGTAGATATCGTTCCTATATTTCCCATAGCAGAGGAATTAGCAGGCTAAATTTACTTCCCATTAGCCAATGAATCACTATATTGTTTGTTTATACAATATTAACTCTCTTAACTATGTTATGTGAAATTGACAAGGATCCGGTTTCTGTTGTCAAATTTTCTTGACTTGTAACGAATGTGTGGTTTGTTGTGATTTTGTCTGTATAAAATGAATAGAGAGGTGAAGAAGAGAAAGAGAGAAATTTTTAGAATCAACTGAGAATGTTTAGAGAAAGAGTTTTTAACTATTTTACATGATATTCTAGCCATCAGAGTAATGTTAAATACATGTTATAAAAGAGCTATAATGTGTTGCCGGTGTAGAATTCCATTTTGTATTGTTGATCTCTTGTTCGTGTTCTGTTTGCTCAAATAGTAATTTATGCTCAAATAGTAATTTCTTTTTAATTTATATATTCGTTGATTGTTTATATATCAATTTTTAAAATTTTCATTAATTTATTTTAAATCATATCAAATTTTGCAAATATTATATTTTTACTAAAATATTATAACGAATTTTACTTTATACATTTCAAAATTTGTCCGTCAAATTCTAACTTTAACAATATTTACTTACATATTTAACTATTCATAACAAAACCTATAATTACATACTCTTTAATTCTCAAAATTAACCGGTCATTATACATTTCTAAATCTCCACTGCGCAACCTGCTAGTTTTGACAAATTAGTTGCAGGGAGGTTCGAATTTGCGGATAAAGAATTCCAAGTCAAAACGCACCAAGACTATGTTGAATAAATTGTGAAACGACATTAGTTATAAAGAGTAGGAGGATATTGTGATTATCCACCGGTCCAATAATGCAGGAGAGCACGCTGTTCGGCCAACGCTCCGTTAATGAAGTTAACTCTAGCCTTTATTTGAATGGAAAGAAAGGAAAAAAGAAAGGAAAAGAATTATATTTTTTTTATTTTTATTAATTAGATAAAATTAAGTAAAGAAAAAAAGAAAAAATGGAAGAAAATATAAAAAAAATTTGATCTAAAAATATTTCCCACCAAATTAGTGGTAGGAAAGGAGTCTTGGTTATCTTAGTTCTAGCAGTTTATTTATTAATAACACTTACTCTGTTAGCTAAATACAGCTAGTTAGTTTTTACTCTTTCTTAAACACTGTATATAAATACTTCATGAGTTACTAATAAAGTCAATCTTTCCGATTCGCAAAACACGGTTTCTGCGAGGAGAGAAATGGAAGACAAGATAACCTTTGCGTAAATTACCGTAGACAGTTTGGTTAAGTTTCACTCTTTTAGAACCTCATGTCTGTTCCGATGTTGGTCGTCCTCGACACAACCTCTCGGGAAAGGTTTCCAATTTCGCAGAATTAGGAAACACAGCGTTTCGTTGTGTAGTGAGCGAAACTTATGGATTAGCGAGCAGGAATTCGATGATGAATACTTGGAAGATGACGAAGAAGAAGAAATGGGCTTAAGTGGAAATGATGAGTCTAGTTTTCTTTCACTGAGTATGAAGCCTGATAGGAACATGGCAGTTCTCGATGATTATGAAATGGAGGAACTTGATTTTTCTACTGATCCCAGTCACAAAAGCGGTTGGTTACCCTTCTTCAATTTTGTTCCCTTTCTATCTGCTTTTGCATTTGTCGTTGGATTTTAGGAAGAGAAATGGAAACATATTGTTATTTTTGAGTGGTTAAAGAAGTGCAGGATATGTGGCGGTTCTTGGGAAGCCGAATGTTGGGAAGAGTAC
>JAOTAZ010000007.1:13315374-13329396 GCA_025629785.1 Erythroxylum oxycarpum | reverse complement strand
TTGGGATATGTCCCGATGAGATCGCGACATCGATATTGCTGAGAAAGGTTTTCGGTGTGTTTTGCATACCGGGGCCCGGTAGGCCGGTAGGACCGACCCCAGTTTGACTGGACCACTTCAGCAATTATATATATCTATTAATTGATTAAAGAAATAATTAATTAATATATATATATGCATTATCGGTGATGAGAAGCCAAAGGAAGAGATAACTTTTGACTAAGTCAAAGTGAATCATTACCTTGATTTTTTATTAATTTCATGGTCATCAACGTGGAACTCTTTCCACCTAGCATTTATTTGTCTTGAATTGTTCAAGATACATATATATCTGATGCTTAAGAGGTTGGTGGTCGTGGTTTTGAAGAGAGGGGAACCGAAACTTCATAGTGAAGTTATTGAAAAATTGGATTTTTCAAGTTCTCTTTCACTTCATACACGATTCTCTTCTCTCCAAGGTGCTTCTTCATCGTTTATCAACTTGCTCTCCAAGGCTAAGGTAAAAGCTAGCACTCTTTTCTTTAGTCTAGCTATTCCCGGGTCAAAAGGGTTTGTCCCAATTAGGTTTTCCGACCTCTGCGTGGATACCGTTAGAGACGGGCTCCTTTGGTCATTATGGTTTGATCTAGTTATATAGACACAACGATCCTGGGTTTCGGGAAGGTCTCGGAACAAAAAATTTTTGTTTTCCGCACCGGGTACATGTGATGTGCCCACCGGGATTTTCCTACATATCTCATCAACCATCTTTAACATGTTGAGAAGGTGATCTTTCACAATTTTACAAGTATCTCTCCTCTATGTTGCTCTTGTAACTAATCACATGCTTAATGCACACAATTCTTTGTACCTTATACTTGATAACATTTTAGGATCCAATTCACTTTCATTGATAGTGGAGCTTTTACTATCAAGGTATCATGTTTTTGCTTTCCGTGTCCATCTTTTCAAAATATACTGACTCAGTATTTTCAAAATATTTTTCAAGTTACAAACCTTCAAAACATGAGAACGTAAAATGCCAACAAACTCAAACTTCCAACAATTACAATTGACTTCATCATTTGATGAACCATAAGTGACCATATTAGAGTATCTCTTTCCTACAAGAGTGATCTCATATTTTGTAACTGTACCATCTTCACCGAAAAGATAAAAACTAGAATAATGAGAATAATTCCATTGATCTTGAAAACATTTAAACACTTCTAGCGTGTAGACACTAGCTGCATGCTTTAAAATTTGAACAGGTGCTGACAATGCTGGAGTGCTTAATCATCTTGTAACTCATAAATCGACGATCATCAATAAGCCTCTGGAAGTGATTAAAAATTTATAAAAAAGTTATACTAATAACTCATGTACCTTTTTACAATGCTATTCATGCTCTCACTTTGTTGGGTGGTTGTTATGTCTGCATAAAACATTTTGTGTCCATAAACCAAAGCCCATTTTTCCTTTATATGAAACATACATTTCAACCAGTCATTATCTTGAAGTTCAGATTTTTGCAGCGTTTCATTCCACACATTGAAAAATTCTTCTTCTTCTTTAAAGTCATATATGCATGAGTTGAAATATGCAAAAAAATCTTTGAACTGAGAAAAAACACTACTCAAATGGATTACGACATTTTGATAAATGTGTTGATACAAAGTCGATAATGAGTTTCAGGCCATCTTCAAGTTAATGCCTTTGCCATAGTCGCATCCTGATTAGTAAGAATAGTTGTATGTTTTTCTCAAACATGGCCATAGCAAACGTGTCGAATAACAACTCAAATGTAAGAGCAATCTCATTGTATAGTAGTGCAATACCAAAAATTGTTGTTTGCTTATGATGGTTCACACCTACAAACAAAGCAAGTGGACAACCCTCACCATTTTTCTTGTAAGTAGTATCGAAGCAAACAACATCACCAAAGTCTAAGTAATCATTCCTCATCTTTGTGTCTGACCAAAATATATTAGTTATCAAATCATCTTCATCCACTTGAATGGCATAAAAGAAATTAGGATCTTCAAATTGCATTTTACACAAATATTCTAACACTCCACCTGTATCTCCCTTTTTCATATCTTTTATTCTTTTCGATCTTATATAACTCTTGTAATCCTCCATAATAAAGCCAAGATCATTTCTCCCACCTGCTTACCTCACTATAAGATCATGGGATGCTTTTGGTGGAATTCCCACATCATTAGCCATTTGAATTTGCATTGTTGCAACAGAAGATATTTTTTATGACTTCTATGCAAATGTATTTTGTTAGGACTTGAAAGATAGTGATTTTGATCCTTGACAAATTGAATCACTTGAAATTTTCCAGTTTTCACACTATTTACTTTCATTCTTGCCTCACAACTAAATTTTATTTATGAACGTGGAGCTCTTACATACATACCTCTTTTATCAGGCATCCTTTTACCTTTAGCACTATAACAAAAAAGCCTGCAAATCAATTTACCATATTTATCTTTGTGACTTTTGCTCCTTCTTATTCCAAAGTCGACATGTTTGGCATACATTAAATAAAATTGATAAGCTTGTTTTTCCGTCTCAAACTCCTTGCCAATTTTCAGTATTAACTCTCTTGGAATAGATGAGTGGACTTTGTCCAAATTATCCTTATAATTAGAATGCACCAAATCAATTGAATTCATATTACTACTCTCATTGCCAATGCCAATATCATTTTTATGCTGCTCCTTCTCAAGTTCATATTCTAATCAACGGAATGGAGTATATCTACCTTCCATTTCCACACCTGTCAAATTCACAAACGAATTATCATTATTGCTTTGTTTTCAAATAAAATTATTAATACAACAAAAAAGGAGTGTTTACAAACTACTGGGAGGTATTTTAGTTTGTTGTGCATACCTTATTTAATTCCTATAATAGAAAAAGTGATTGGAGAATGAAAGGTCTCACATTGTGTAGTTATATGTTCTCATCTTCTCTCTAACACATACCTGAAAAAATTCGTAAATTCTTCCCAGTAAATGAATAATATGCTTTAGAAGGCCTTGTACCAAACCAAGTCAATATTATCACAAGCAAACTTGGAATGAATGTTTATATTTTAAATTAACTAATCTACAATGTTAAGCAACTTTTACAATATGCATTAATTATCACTCATATAGATGTATAAACCGAAACAAAAGAAGTTGGAAAGGAATGACGTCTATGCATCAAAACAATCAAAATATCTTCAAAACTTACCTTTAAGGAAAACATAAAGACTATCTTGATTTTAAGAACCACCATAGGAAAGTAGTAAAGTAGCTTATATCTCTCCACATTAAAATTAATGATAAAAGTAAATTAACAAAATGATGTCTTCCAAGACACAAATGGATCAGCAACATAGTCATATTATAGAGACTTCAAAAGAGGCAGACGTCAAAGGGGCTATTCACGAAAACTTGGTTTCGGGTCTGCTGAGCCATTCCCTTAAGAATTATTTAGAGATAGCGATACAGATACAGAGAGAAGGAATGATAATAAAAAATAAATAAGAAAATCTAAAGATGAAAAAACAAACAAAACTTATATAAAAAGATATTTGAAATTTGTCAATTATCTTTCTTCCCCCGTCACTGGTGTGTTTCTTAGAGCAACACTAGATTCTTCACAGTCTTGTTTTTGGAAATATTTCAAATCATCTTGTTACTCATCTTCTACTTCTTTACTTCACCAAATGTGAGAACAAAGTTAATTTGTTTTGTGAGAAGAAAAAAAACTTTAAAAGATATGAAAATCGGACAACAAATAAGCACATAAATAAGTTAGATTGGTGGGAAATCTTAGTTAGAGATTGCCTTGGAAACGATACACAGCAGCCATTTTGTGTTTCTATTAATAACACAATTATCGTTTACAATCATCATCATTAGAGTACTCTTGTAATATTTGTAATGAATATATTAATATTATATTTTTATAATTTGCTATTAATACAATAATGATTTGAATTTTCATTTTAAGCAATTCATTCAGAAATAAATAAACAAAGTTTTACTGCTAATATCCACTCTTTTCTACATTTATTTCTTAATTTCAATTATTGCATTTGATGTTAATGTTACATTATACTAATAATTGTATTAATTAATAAAAAATACATTTTTGATTGATAGGCACAACAATCATTTTATTTTGACAATTTGAGAGTCGATGTTTGCAATGAGAAGTGTGGTTGTTTTTACTTGGTGACATGTTTTGTATCGAATAGAAAAATTATAAGTTAGTGAGTTGCTTCGAGTGATTATAATAAATGATAGTTTTTTATTTGTACATAACAAATCCAATCAGTATATAGCATTGCATTCATAAGCCTTTTGCCCCTTTGGTCATAACTTAACTCAAGCAAGTCACGGCTGTGCAAGCAAGTCACAACCATGACTTTGCTTGCATGGATGTGCAAGTTCTCAAAATCAAAATCAGAAGAAGAATTACAGTTGTTGATGAAATTTGATACACGTTTATATATTAAGTGAGGTTGTGGATACAACAAATGATATTGAAAAGTAAAAGAAAAAAGCTACACTATATTATGAAATCAAGAGATTAGCAAATTAAACATCCATATTGTTAGAAGAATTTAGGTTATTATACAAAGAAAATCTAGGAATTATTTTTCTCGGTGATGACCTTGAGATAATAGGGTATTGGTGCTTTTTTTAATTCACTACTAATGTTTCATCGTTATTCCTGATCCCCTTTCTTTTAATATCTTCAATTTAAGAATTTCAAATTTTATTTTAAATTAATATTCTTTATCCCAGTCATCCTTGCATTTTCTCTGTCATTCTATGATCCCTAATTATGTGATAGAATGAAAGAAGGCAATATCACATAATGTATTCATCACTCAATTTATTTAGCTCACTAATGTAATCGTCCGTAAAAGTCGCACAATTTGATGTGGTTAAGATTCAAAAATCTGGGTATTATAAGGTGTAGGAAGGTGGCGATGAGAGACGAGACGATGAGAGAGGTTCCTTATTTCGTGTTGAAAAGAAGGACAATGTGCGAAAACTTTTTGTTTCGTGAGAATGAAGATGAACAAGAGGAGGATGTCAGATGGTGAGAGGGGTTCTTTCTTTAGTGTTGAAAAGAAGAAGAATGTGTGAAAATTTTTAGTTTTGTGAGAACAAAGATGAAGAGGAGGACAACGTCAGCTAGTGTCAGCTTGGTTATAAGACACGAAATTTAGAAGTGTAAAAGAGTTTGTAAATTTTAAAAAGAAAAAGAAACGATAACGTATCTCGATTGGACAGAATTAGATAGAGTAATATTAGACAGAGGATCTTAACTCTATAAAAATATCCATGTAAGTTCAATATAAATAAAGTGCACACATGTTTATGAAATGAAGGTGACATTTTCATTATGGGTAATATACATGATCTCTAATTACAATCACAGAAAATATTAAAAGAAAACACAAGCATCAGAGGGAGAAAATTTTGAGATCAATTCACTTATTCTGGTTTTCGTGTGTCACCCTATACCTTTCTCCATCTATCCATTCATTAAATAGATAGATGGAGAAGGGCACAAGATGGCATACAAAAATGAAAACAGCCTCCCTATACCCGAAAATCATACCTTAGAGGTACCCACATCACCTAGGGAAGCCTGTGAACAAATCATAGATCGACTTGTCTTCAACAACCCCATAGACAACTTCACCCTCAACTGGGACCTCTAGATAGTCATCTACAACCCTGAAGAAAAATAACCAAAGGAATTTGAGCGTCCACATGTCTACTAAACAACCAAATCTTAAAGGAACAGTATCTTCTTTCAAGACTTAGAGAGGTAAATGATAATCCTTTTTATACTTCACCAACTGTCAGCCCAACTCATAAAGACTACTCACGCCTTGTAACAACCATCAGAACGTCTCAGCCCCCTATATTATGTTGCTCATATCTTCTTTTTTTTTGGTTATAAAGGAAAGCTAACTAATTGCAGAAACAATGGCTAATTCAATCATCTAGAAATCCTTCGCTGCGGAATGCCAGTTCGATCATCTTCAAGAATGTGCTGCAAACCATTTGGACAGGTGGTAAATTGGCAGACGCCTCCAATGCTTTCAGTCGCCATCTTGGCGAGACCATCGACAAGTCTATTCGTCTCCCTAACCAAGTGAACAAAAGATACACTCCATTGTCGAGAAGTTAACTCCGCTATATTCCGAAGCGGGCCAACAGAAGAAGCTGCAAGGTTGCCTCTCTGAATCAGTTTCACCACTTCCAAGTTATCGCACTCGACAATCAAGTAACGAATGTTCAAACTCCAAGCTAATCGTAAGCCATCTAAGATTGCCCAGATCTCAGCAGACGTAATAGAACTAATTCCAAGAAATCTATTAAAACCCATTATCCAAGTGCCATTGGTGCCACGTATGACTCCCCCAGCTTTGCCATATCCCGTCGAGCTCATCCACGAACCGTCCGTATTCAACTTGAATTGTTGTTGACTCAGTTTTTTCCAGTGCACCGTGGCGATACGAGCACCCTGATCGGAGCCACTCCTGCCATGGGACCTGCATTTAACATTACGAGCCCATGAGACACTAGACTGAAAGATATCCCAATCCTCATGATCGTCACCATTAAAGATCCAGTCATTTCTTTGTTTCCACGCAAACCAAGCAACTATCGCAAAAAGAGTATTCCAACCAAAATTTTCATTCGGAAAGCTCTTATTGCACATAATATTTATAGAAACCCAATCTAATAAAGAACAATGAAAGAACACTCCCTAATCGGCAAGAGGAACAAGCTTTTCCCAAATGGGTCTTATCATTTTGCAGTCCCTCAAAGCATGGAGGACAGATTCTTGAGGGCATCCACAAAGCGAGCAGGACATGTCATCAGTGAAAAAGCGGCAGGTGCGCTCCATGTTAGTGAATAATCGGCCTTGACCAACAAGCCACATGAAATTCCTTACTCGTTGTGGTCCAGCAAGGTGCCATATATGGTTCCAAATTGGGGCCTCAAGGTCCCATCTAGTTTTCACAATGGCCTTGTAGGCCGAAGCTACAGAAGCTTGACCATCGGCAGACCGAATCCATGCAAGCATATCGGCCCTTGCACATGGGTTAGGTGCACAAATATTAGCAATGTGTAATAAGGCAAAAGGGGAAACACAGGCTTCTAATAAAGGCTAGTCCCAGTCAACATCAGTCGTGGTGACATCTGCAACCATCCAGCCTTGCACCATGGAGATATCGCAAATGGCATGGTTCGGTAAAGCACCAAGCCCGGGAATCCAGTTATCTAACCAGAAAGGAGATTACTCAATTTGTAATGCAATGAAAAGATAAAAACCAGTTCAACCGTTTAACACGTTGCAAAATTGTAGTGGTGAAAAGCGTTCCTGATGCATACTGGTACACTTGGATGCGAAAAGAAGTGGATAACCACTTGTTGGACACGTCACCTGCTCTTGTGTAAGAAAAAGTGTCATAAGTTCACGGGTCGTGCACGTGCAAAAGCGTTGACTCAATTCCGGAACAACCACAAAATAAACGGCTACAACCATGGGGTTCCAATAGTAAATTTGAAATAAAATCAGATTTAATAAGATTTTAGACTTAGGTAAATCAGAAGTTGGATCAAACAATTGGCATCCCTTGTATTTAGGGTACAGCATATATAGGTAGAGGGTCTGGATACTAATGAACTTCTCTATATTTAGTTGTTAATTGTTGAAGATGCTTTTTACCTATTAGAAGAACATAAACACGTATATAGTTTAGAAAGAGATGTTTTTCTACTGATCAATATCAGACAATTGCATTTCCATCAAGAAGCTCTCATGAATTTATGTAAAAGGATTCCTTACTGATAACATCGTTCGGGTGAAGAGAAAACGAAAGGTCAGTTCGTTCAAGGGTAGCTTGGCAATCATATGATTGAAACTATTGTACACGGTTTTTTTTTTCCCCCTTGCATCTGCAGGAGGTAGTTCCTGCATTTCCACCGCCTATATAAAATCCACGATTTCCAATTTCAATAATTCTTCTCTTGATCCACAGACGCCATTTTCCGTAGCAAATTGTTATCCCAATTCATTATTGATTCTTCAATCTTACATATATTCTGTAGGGGGTTGAAAGGTTTGCCCAACCTTCTCTTGTTCTTCATTCAAGTTTCATACTTTACTCGGTTGTGTTGGTGACAATTTTTCATTGCTATGAATACCATAAGTTTTCTTGGCAGTTTCCCCATGAAGCCCTCTTGCAGATTCCTGATAACTAGAAAAGGCACGAATCTTTTTGGGCCTGCCAAGTACCACCATACTTTAACTGGCAGTTTATCAAGGAATCACTTTAGTTTCGATTGTAACAAGCAATTTTTATCATACCCTTTTCGGTTCTTGGGGTTTCGAAGCATAACTTGTGATGCCCAGAAGTTTTTTTGTATATCCAATTTCTGTTTGCGCCAGCCTAGGTTTATATCAGGACCTTCTTATGGTGTTTGTACAACAAAACCTACAAGTAGAGGTTTTTCTTTTATTGCTCGCGTTGCGTCAAAGGTGAAAGAGTATTCAACTTCAGTGGATACGAGAGCGAATGAGAAGAACTTTGAGAAAAACCTTGTACAGAGTGGAAGCAGTGTCAAGCCTTTGGTACTTGAGAGGATTGATAAGGGTGGGAATGTTGCAGGAGATGAAGAATCTAAGATAGGAGTTGCTGTTGAAGCTAATATTGAAATTACAAATAAGGAGTATACGGAGAGTGTGAAAAGAGCTGAGCTTGTGACTCCTAAGAGAGAGGAATCTGACATTGAGAAGGAAGCATGGAGGTTGCTGAATGAAGCTGTTGTTATGTATTGTGGGAGCCCAGTGGGGACTGTTGCTGCAAATGATCCAGGAGATAAGCAGCCCTTGAATTATGATCAAGTGTTCATACGTGATTTTGTACCTTCTGCTCTTGCATTCTTGTTAAGAGGAGAAGGAGAAATTGTGAGGAATTTCCTGCTTCACAATTTACAGTTGCAGGTCATGTTTCATTTCCTTGTATATATTTGTTTTCATGTTTATGTTTGTCTAGTTTGCCGAAAACTTTCTAGATTTATAGATCTCTGGTTGCATTCTTCATGTTAATTATTTATGACAGGATTTATATGTGAAAAGCTGTCAGTGAGAACGTCTTAAGGTAACTTCAGCTAGTTCACTATAAAATCGCAAGCTTCAATTACCATCTATGGAGAAATATTTTACTTTTTTGCGTAAAAGTTTTCTAATAATGACATGAGGCATTTTAATTTGTGTTGGTATAACTCCACGGCATCCTGGTTTCTGCAGCAGTAGTATTTAAAATTGGCCTTTTAAGGCAAAAGTTTATATAGAATATCTTCAGGTTTATGCAATACTAGTCTTTCATATGCCTCCTATCTTCCTTTGCTTCTTCTATTTTTATTTGTTCTTTTCATCTTGCTGGTTGGGATCGTCCTATCATTGAGCATGGTTCTTTATTCCGCCTTTGTACCTTTTGAAATCCAATTTCTAGCAAGTATATGATGCTGCTTACTTTAGATATTGAAAGCAATTGTTTTCAAGTGAATGAATATTGGGTATTCATGCCTTTAACAGAGTTGGGAGAAAACAGTGGACTGTTACAGTCCAGGGCAGGGATTAATGCCTGCTAGTTTTAAGGTTAGAACTGTTCCTCTCGATGGTAATAAATTTGAAGAAGTTTTAGATCCAGATTTTGGTGAATCAGCTATTGGTCGTGTGGCACCAGTGGATTCAGGTTAGTAAATCTCACCTTGATTAGGCATATGTTCGTATAAACTAATTGTTGTAGTAGTTCTTTTGAATTAAGGATATTTACTTCTTATGGTTGGTTTACTAGATATCTTGTAAAAATGTTATTCATATTAATGTTATGCTTAAACTTCATTTCATTTAATAGGTCTCTGGTGGATTATCTTGTTGAGGGCATATGGAAAAATTACTGGTGACTACTCATTGCAAGAAAGAGTGGATGTGCAAACAGGCATAAAACTGATCTTAAATTTGTGTTTAACTGATGGGTTCGACATGTTCCCTTCACTCTTAGTCACGGATGGCTCCTGCATGATAGATAGACGGATGGGTATTCATGGTCACCCCCTTGAGATCCAAGTGAGTTCATAACTTCTTAACTTGATCTGGGATGCCAAGTTACTTTTGCATGAATGGTAATACTATGATGTCTTTTCTTTTGAGCTTACCCTGTGAATTCGTACAATCCTTCTTCCTACAAATCATCCTTCCCCGACCTTTTATGCATTCTTGACGTACCCATGATATTTCCAAAAGTTATCATCTTAACAGGAGTAAATTCTTTCGCGAAATGTCTGTTCCTGTAGGCCTTGTTTTACTCAGCTCTACGGTGCTCTCGGGAGATGCTAGTCGTTAATGAAGGATCAAAGAATCTAGTGAGGGCCATCAACAATAGACTCAGTGCACTATCATTCCACATTAGAGAATATTACTGGGTGGATATGAAAAAGATTAATGAGATATACCGGTACAAAACTGAAGAATACTCCATGGATGCCACCAACAAGTTCAATATCTATCCTGAACAAATTCCCCGGTGGCTCATGGACTGGATACCTGAGGAAGGCGGGTACTTGATTGGCAATCTACAACCTGCTCATATGGATTTCAGGTTTTTCACACTTGGTAATCTTTGGTCTGTTGTTTCATCTTTGGGTACACCAAAACAGAATGAAGCTATTTTGAATCTGTTTGAAGCCAAATGGGATGATCTTATGGGGCACATGCCTCTTAAAATCTGTTACCCTGCTCTGGAATCTGAGGATTGGCGTATAATAACTGGCAGTGACCCAAAGAACACGTAACTTTTTTCTCCCCTTATTTTTCCTTTTGTTATTTTCATATGCATATGTTTGATTTAACAATTGTTACTCTGAAATAACTGTTCTTGATGATCTTTGCAGCCCTTGGTCCTATCATAATGGTGGATCTTGGCCGACACTTCTGTGGCAGGTATGCTAGTTTTGTTTTCCTGTTTGTATATTGTAATAATGTTCACAGTTCGCACTAGATGTTATTGGCAGTGTTAAGTTAATTTTACGTTTTTCCAAACTACAATCTAGGTGGTGTTTGTTGTTCTGTGAAGTCCCAAATTATAAAGAGTACTATCTGTTGATGTGCCTTGAATGTAATTGATCTTTTGATTCCAATTTCCACATTATATATTTCCTTCAGTTCACACTGGCATGCATCAAGATGGGCAGATTAGCGCTGGCCCAGAAAGCAGTTGCTTTGGCTGAGAAGAGACTAGCAGCAGAAAGATGGCCAGAGTATTACGACACTCGAACGGGGAAATTTATTGGAAAGCAATCCAGGCTTTATCAAACATGGACAATTGCTGGGTTTCTCACATCTAAAACTCTGTTGGAAAATCCAGAAATGGCATCCTTGTTGTTCTGGGAGGAGGACTACGAGCTTCTTGAGATCTGTGTGTGCGCCCTTAACAAGAGTGGGAGGAAAAAGTGCTCTCGAGGTGCTGCAAAGTCTCAGATTCTTATTTAGAACAGTACCGACCTGTTGACAAGCATCCTCTTTGAGGATTGTACAGCTGCAAGTGTAGGATATAGGTGGAAAGGGAACGTGATGGAAGGGAAATATTCAACCCCAAAAGTGTACATATGCATAGCTACATTCATATACAACTGTACAATAGTCAATTATACATTCATCTGAACAGCTAGCCAAGTTCTTACAGACTCAGGTCTTGAAGATCTAGTCCCCTGATGAAGTTTACACCTATGTTTAACTTAACCACAATCTAGTTCGTGGATATTGCATTTTCTTCACTAAAATCCTAACTGTGAGATTTCTCTTCGATATTTTTTTGAATTCAATGTCATTTCATAAAATGAGTAAAAATTCACTAGCTGACAGTCGAAGGACCTAGAGCATACCCAATTAGGGATTGGAACATCTGGAGTTTTCGTTGGGTGCAACATACGCTCCTTTGCTAATCTGGGTGTTCAAAGGTAAGGAAGCTTCAATTTGGTGGCTCGCATCTTCTTCTGCCCTATTTAGTCGTTGATCCTCGTATGATAGGCCTGGTTTTTTGCTTGAAGAATGCGCTAGCTAGT
Organism: Erythroxylum oxycarpum; assembly: GCA_025629785.1. Taxonomy (NCBI): domain Eukaryota; kingdom Viridiplantae; phylum Streptophyta; class Magnoliopsida; order Malpighiales; family Erythroxylaceae; genus Erythroxylum; species Erythroxylum oxycarpum. The sequence continues at coordinate 13,317,250 of JAOTAZ010000007.1, read as the reverse complement.
AAGAAAACATTGCAAAATGGGTCTGCCTAATTCCAAGTAAAATCATAGCTCAAGGCTTCATCTCTGTTAATCCTACACTAGATCCCAACGTATAAATTGTTCATTTACATTCTGTATGATAGTTTGCATGATTATCCTCTTAGAACGTTCCTTATTTCGGAATTCGTTACATATCTCTCCTTCCATAACACATGTTGCTTCTAGATCGGATTGGTAGCTTGTGCTTCAGTTAGTTTATTAATCACCTCTATGAACGTATTTGAATGCTCATTCTATGAAAAGCATTGTCTTATTTTATTCTAAATTGAGTTACAGAGAAAGTAGGAGAAAAATAGGTGATTCCTCGTTTCATTCTCCTCTTTGCATAAGATTCAAATCCCATTCAGATTTAAAAGGAAGTTTAGTTTGTCCATTGTAGCTATTATGTCCTTGAACATTAGCCAAAGTAAGAGAGCTAAATTGGGTCTTAGAATGTTATTCCAGATAGTCCTATGCCAAGATACCTTATTCAATAATATGTAACAATTTCCTGTAAGCCTTGCTTGTAAATTTCTCAATAGGTATACTAAGCCATAGGTAGTCGTCCTGAAGGTTAGTATCAAGAGAGTATAAGGGTTTTAGCTATTATAATACTTCAAGAAAATGCACCCACTGGTTTTGATTGATAAGTGTAGCAACCTTAGCCTTATAATCCATCCCTGAGAGAGCTAAAACTGCATATGGATTTTGGGATAGGGGACTATATCCTCTCCAGTTGTCATGTCATAAAAAAAAAAACAAAATTCTCATTCCCTATTTTACAGTATACTTCATTGGCCACCTCATCCTTGATCTTTAAGAGTTGATTAAAGAACCAAGAGAAAGTTGGTCTTGTAGAAAGAGTCTATAGGCTGTTTCCTTTCAGAAAGTAACTGTGAAGTCATCTCATCCAAAGAGAGTTTTTTCTTAAAGAATTCTCTAAAGTCTTTTGATCAAAAAGACTTTATTGGCTACCCTAATAGAGATGATTCTCAAACCTCCTTTCTCTTTGGATTTGCGCATACCCATTTACCCTTAGAAAGACCTAGACTCCCATTTGATTTGCCCCACAAAACATCTCTCTTCCTTTTCTCAATAGATTTGATCAACTTCTTGAAAAATGAAAAATATGTACTCCAATATAAATATATGGAGTAAATGACATATTTAATTAATTAGACTCTTCCTCTAAAGGAAAGAAATCTATTAGCCCTTTTTTTTTATTGTCCTCTGAATTCTTTCAATTAAAAGAAGGCATTTATTGTCAGAAAGTCTTTTAGTACTAATTGGTGGGCCCAAATATTGCAAAGGCAGGAGTTTACTGCTCATACTTCTTATAGTGGAAATATTAGCTTGTAGAAATCCTGCAGTTGGTGAGAGGATGAAATGACTTTTATTAAGATTCACCTTGAGGTCTGACATCTCAATAACCACATTGAGAATATTCTGGATGAGCTTTAGAGAAGAGAATTAGATCATCTGCAAAATAAAGATGGGTAAGAGAAACTCTTCTACACCTAGAATGGAACTTGAATTTAGGATTATTAGAGATTAGGGATGGCAATGGGTAGGGTTCGATTCAGGTTTTACTCTACCCATATCTATATCCATTTTTTATGACTTAACTCATATCCATATCCATTGATTTTTACGATTTACTACCCATATCCAAATCCATTGAATTATTCGAGTTTTTGGATATCCATCGAGTTGTATGCACATAAAAATATAGTTTCTAAATAAAAAATATAAAGAGCAGATTTTTGCAAACACTCCAAATAAAAATTACTTTAATAATAATAAGTCAAGATTTTGATTTGTATGTATTAAAAAAATCATAAAATTATAATAATAAAAA
>JAOTAZ010000007.1:13280330-13290888 GCA_025629785.1 Erythroxylum oxycarpum | reverse complement strand
AACAAAACATGCATACGTTACTTTTCTAAGAAAAACCAAAAATAAAACTTCAATATATATATATATATATACATATACGTATATATAATATACATACACATACAAGAAACGATGAGAAGCGGGAAGTAGTAGCCGACAAATAGAGCCTACTTGTAACATTTTCCTACTTAAGTCCAATATTCCCTTTGTCCTCTAGGCTAATCCAAAATTTCCATAAACCCTAATCCCCGACATGCCCTCAAAGTCCAACTCCAAATCCAAAACCCCTGTACCCCCTTACCTCCAGCCAGGCACTAATGTCGAGGTCTGCTCCGACGAGGAGGGTTTTCGCGGCTCTTGGTTCACGGCCACTATAGTCCGCCGTGCCTCGGCCAAGGAGCCAAACAAGTACTTAATCGAATACCACAAACTCTACGCTGACAAGTCCGGTAAAAAGCACTTGAGAGAGATTGTCGATGCAATACAGATACGCCCGGAGGCTCCCAGAGAGAAGGAGAGGAAGTTCGGGTTCGGTGAGCATGTGAACGCTTTGTCCAATGATGGGTGGTGGGAGGGAGTGATCACAGAGGAGTGCCAAAATGGGAAGTTTGCTGTTTTCTTTAGGAGGTCGAAAGAGCAGATTGTGTTTGAAGCCAAAGATTTGAGATTGCATCGTGAATGGGTTGATGGTGGGTGGAAACCACCGTTGGAGGGCGTGAGCGAGGAATTTGAGGTGCGTTTCTGGTTCTGATAAAGGGCTTTTCTTTATGCAAGTTATTAACTAAAATATATCAAAATCTTTAGTCTTTCTTGTTATTTTCCTCTTTTTCAGAATGTCGAAAGCGTAAAGGGTGGTCCCTAGGTTTGACCTTTTTTTTTTTAGGTCATGAACAGCATCATTTTGATTCTGTGATTAGAATCTTTTGGTTTCTCATGTGTGGAACTAGTTTGTGACACAAAATTTATAAAACAATTATAGTGTCAGGATCTTGATACAATATCATATATCAGTGATAACCGTAAACTAACGTACAGATCAATGCGGTGCATTTGTGTGGTTCTGTAATTTGGATTGGAAAATGTCCCATAATCCCTGCACCCTAGAACGGATTGGCCAAAATATTGCAATTAGTGACGAAGATTATATTGCTTTTCATATTCGATAGTCCATCTCAAATAGATTTTAGGACATATGAATACGTGGCATAATCATGTTGGGTCTGAGTTACATAAGATTTAGTGTGTTTCTAATATTTTTAGATTGAGTCATACTATGGATACATGGTATGGCCAATATGATACGCATCTTGTTTATTCCAGACATAATAAGTTCAAGGTTGACCTCATAAAGAGAGATGTTCTACGGAAGCATTAGTTTTAATTTGTTGTTTTCCTGCAGTTTGTTTCTATTTCATATTCAATTGTTTTCTTCTCGAACAATCTTTTCATCTAAACCTTTTGGGGGCTTCTTTGTGGGACAATCATTTTCAACTGTTGTGCTGAAGCAACCATTAAATACGTCGGAAATGAATTCTGGTAAACCAATTTCACGAGAAAAGGTTGTGCTAGAGGCATCTCCAACATCAGTGACAAAAGTTAGGGAATCAAAGAAACGAAGTAAATCTGGTGCAGTGAAGTCAACCCATATGAGTGATGCCAATTCAGAATCAGTTAAAGAAAAGTACAGCAAAGGAATGTTAGTTGAGGTTAGTAGTGACGAAGACGGTCTTAAAGGTGCTTGGTTTGCCGCTACTATTGTTGAAGTAGCTGGGAAGGATAAGTATCTTGTTCAGTATGAGAGCTTAAAAACAGAAGATGATACTGGCTTTTTGAGGGAAGAGATTGACATTCTGCATATAAGGCCTCGTCCTCCTGAAACCATAGTTATTGATTGCTTCAAATTGATGGATGAAGTTGATGCTCATTATAATGATGCTTGGTGGTTAGGTCTGATTTATAAGGTTCGTCCAAACTCAAGGTATGTGGTCTACTTCAAGGACACAAATGAGGAATTGGTGTTTAATCATTCTGATTTGAGGCTACATCAGGACTGGATAGATGGCAAATGGATCACGGCTTCACAGGTATGACTCATTCCAGTGATAATTATTACCCTAGTATTTGTAGTTAATTTCCTGATGAGGAAAATTGCCTTGCATATGAAGATTTAGCATAACAAATTAGTATTTGCAATTTTGAGGGCTGGTCTAGCCATATACAAAATCCCTGAAAGGAAATTTCCTATGTCCCCAAAATTTAGAGAAATCCTTTTGACTTGGAACTCAATTTAAGTATGTCTTGCTGAAAATATGCTTCACATTTTCCAAGAGTTTTAGGGGAGTTGGATATTCTTATTGAAATTTTAATTCTGATGAAATGTTTGCCACCACCTAAACTGGGGTATATTGTGTAAAAGAATGTGTCATGTAGATCAACATGCAGAGTAAACTGAAAAAATACTAATAGAATGCCGTCTTTTTTTAATTTTGAATTTGTTGCTATTATTGAAAATTCTAGCACACAGGTTTTATGATGTTGACGTTCTCTGATCATGTCATATAGATTGCAACTTGAAGGAAATGTGTTCTGATTGTAGCTTAGTGTTGAATACAGCATTATCTTAAGCATTCAGTTTATTTGTGGGGAAAATATATACATCAGTTATACAAAATGGCTAATCGGCGTCATTTGACATCAGGGGCTGGCTTGATTGCTGGAGGATGTTTTTGAGAACAGCAGTATTCGGTGAAGATGATTGGCAATGGACACATTCTGGGGCAGAGTAGCGGTAGAATTTGAATATCCTTAGCTCTCTTGGCTGACAAACTTTAGATGATTGAATGCTGTAAGATAGGTGGCTACCACCAGATTTGCAGATAACGCTCTTGCTGAACGTAATCCAAAAAATCAAAGGCTTCTTGAAGAATTTCGCCTAGTTTAATACTATTGCAACAAAATGACCGTAGATAATGATGTGTCCTAACAAAATGGGGAAATAGAATCCCAGGATGAGCAAACGCCCAACCCTGAGCCCAAAAGTTCTTGGAATATGATAATCAGATTTTTAAGTAAAATAAATGAACAAAAACATGCAAAGAAATCGTTGTTACATTAATGAAGTTTCTAATTTTGATATTTTTCAGAATTAATTAAATAATTAAAGTTTTAATTTGTTATAAAAATAATTTATTATGACTAACGGTCAATAATACTTTTTTAATAAGTTAGTGTAAAAAATGTTTATAAATTAATAAAACAACATATGGAGCATGAGACAATAACAGAGAAGAGAAGAGTGAGCTAAAACCGAAGTAAGAACGGGCCATAAGGATGATCATGTGTAACAAAAGAAGGGCAAGCACTGTTCAACCGAAAGAATAAAACAGAACAGAGATATGATCAGGGCCATAAGGACGATCATGTCATGTATAACAGAAAAAGGGCAGGCACTGTTCGACCAAAAGAATAAAACCGAACAGAGATATGGTCATCCAACGTATACGAGTGAGAGTCGATGAAAAAAATAGAGAATGAACAAAGTAAGAAAATGGCGGAAAGAAACTGGCACAGGAGGAGTCCAACAGAACAGACAGAGTCGGAGGGAAAAATGAGAAAAATCTATAATTAAACCGGTGATATAACTTGAGGTGAACTATATAATCTCTGAAGCAAACACTTTCTCATTTCAGCAGAGTAAATAATTTCCTTCTTTTTCTAACATGTCCTATTGTTTTTGGTCTGTCAGTAATAGATTAGTCCAGCTTTTGGGATCATATTAGGGAATAATCAGAATCAACAAACTTACGTAGGAAAAGGACTTGCTATAATTCAAAACCATGTATTTGCCAGGATATTAAGGAACTGGAGCCATAACCCTCGTTGAACATCATTGTATCGACATTTTGGAACACATATCGACAACAACATTAAATCAATGAAACAAGCTACAAAGAGGAAAAGAATTGGCAAAGAAAAATGACTGCTAATACTATTTTCTTGAAGTAAGTTCATGTTTATCCAACCTGAGCAGTTCAGGAGAGATTCCAAATTGCCTCCAATCCCTCGCACAAGTAGTCAGGCATTGGGAGAATAAACTTTCCGTTGGAAAGGGTCCAGGCCAATAAGCCATTGCATTCAACCTCAAGGTGTCAACTCGAAACAGCTTCAATACTACTCAGGTTCTCCCTTCCCATTCCATGACTGTAATTATTTAGTAATAACTCGATGTGCTTTATGTCTTTAGGCATTGAGCCAGTGAGTACCTAATCCAGCACCAGAAACCTCAGTTCATAGTAGCAGAAAAGGGGATGAGATCACTAAACATAATCCCATTTGTGCATACTAGCTGAAATATAACAGTATTAACCAAAGGCCAGAAAGGGCTTCCAAGAAATGAAAGAAACACCACAAGGAATCTATTTCAATTTGTACCTCATAACCAGTTTCCGTAATTAGGACTTCATCTTCAATCCTTATCCCAATGTCTCTGTACCTACAGCAAGCAAAAAATTATGCTTTCAATGGTGAGGCCGAAGGATACAGTCTCATTCCCCCACATCAACAATTTGAGGTATTCAACACAATGAAAAACAACTAAGAATCATAGAAGTCGAGTAAAAAGTACTCGGCAATTCAGTGGGTTAGATGTATGAATAGGCATCCCTTAAACAAGGATCAACCTTGAAGTAGACCTCTTAAATATTCTATTTCAAACTTGAAAGGCTTAAATATTGAGAATTCTCTCGTGTCATTCTCTAATCAGTATAAAAGAATCTTCTAAATATTCTCTGTTAGTTAGTTTAGAAATAAGTTAACCGAAGGAGTAACATTGAAGTTTTAAGATTGTATATTTAGTAACTGAAAGATCAGAGCATAGTTGAAATCTGGGCATAGATCAAGGGGCATTCATGTACATAAACATAGTTCTATAGCGAATCATTAATTGGCTTCTAGGCTTTTATTAAGTACAGCAGCGGCCAAAGATATAGAGAATCTCAACTTTTGTAGAACCGCTACTATAACGTAAGTACCTGTACTAAATAAGAAAGTAAAAGTTCAAAAGTTCCTCTTGTCAGCCCTACCATATGCATTAAGTCACAGGTTGAAAATATTCATTTCCAAAGGCTTTATATCTGATTTAGGCCTCAAAGTTGGATCTATCAACACAATTTGATAGGAGGTAGTTTCTAATAATTAACTCGGGAAGTACAAAGGCAAGCAAGCAACTTACTAAGCTTTGTTTAAAATTAAATGCTAAAATGTAGAAGGATGATTACCTCTCTGGTCCATCATAAGTTGGCGGAATGTATACCCCTGGTTCAATAGTTATGACCTGCCAATTAATACAAAATTATAATAAACCCAATGCCAAGGAATGGAGATGCACACATATACATACACACACATACAAACTTGTACAACCCGAAAAGAGAAACAAAAAGTGACCGAGAGAACACAGACCTACAAATTTCAAAAACATAGACTTCAAGAAGGAAAAAAGACATCACATGCATAACTAGATAACTGTTATAGGTTTTATGGGAGAGCCCAACCCCAAAAGCTAGCTCAAGAGGTAGGTGAGCCCATAAGCCTACATAAACCCCACATCAACCCCCCACTGACCAATGTGAGAATTGGACCATAACATTCCATCACGCTTCGCAGCTCATACACTCGCAAGCTGGCTGTGCGCTAGACCTTTTCTATCTCCGAGCGAATACTGCAATACCAGCATCACCACCCATTGCATGAGGACTCGAAAAAGTGATGTTGGCTCTGATACCAATTGCTACAGGTTTTATGGGAGAGCCCAACCCCAATAACTAGTTCAAAGGGTGGCAGAGCCCATAAGCCTATATAAACCCCATATCAACCGCCCATATGACTGATGTGGGAATTGGACAGTAACAATAACATATATTTTCTGTTGAAAATCATAGAGATTTAGTACATAGGAATATTAATTATTGTCAACTAACGTGTTTAATGTGTGTTATCTTGTGATTATAAAGGATTTGATCTTTAGGAATTTTAGAGAGCTATTAAGTAAATCTTTGGTATAGATCAAACTCACATTTGCGGGGGCTGTCTGGTTAGTATATATATGCCAATGTATACGGACATCAGTACGAATGGAATTATCTCATCCTCCTTCTATCACAAAAGGATGTATTCCATGAGTAGATCATAGACACGGGTGCCTTAGATCATATGATGGGTTCACTCACCATTTTTTCTTGTCATAGCAAATGTGTTGACAATATGAAAGTTTTTGTGGCTCATGGAAGCACTTCTATGGCGGCTAGAATTGGAGATGATTGTGGTGGACTTTATTTGAAAAATGGGCTTCATTTTCCCAATCTAAGATATAGTCTCCTTTCTATTAGCAAGTTAAAACAAAGAACAAAATTGTTATGGTAACATTTCTATATGATCATTGTATTTTTTAGGATCTGTCTTTGAGGAAGATGTTTAGCAATGCTTAGGAACAAAATTGTCTCTTATCTTATTGGTTCCCTCCCACCAAAAGCACCTATATCTCTTTTAGTGTCTAGTTCATCTAAATCTAATGTTTTTCTGTGGCATAAACGTTTGGGTCATCCTAGTTTTTCATATATGAAACATTTGTACCCAAAGTTGTTCATCAATAAAGATCCCTCCTTATTTTCTTGTAAATCGTGCATTCTTCCAAAACAATCTAGAAAAAGTTATCCTTTTCACGACTACAAGATGTGAAACATTTGTACCCAAAGTTGTTCATCAATAAAGACCCCTCCTTATTTTCATGTAAATCGTGCATTCTTGCAAAACAATCTACAAAAAGTTATCCTTTTCACGACTACAAGATGTCAAAACCTTTTCACCTTGTTCATAATGATATTTGGGGAGCATCAAGAGTTGTTGATTTAACGGGAAAAAGGTGGTTCATCACTTTCATTAATGACCACACAAGAACCTATTAGGTCTCCTAAAGGAAAAATCTAATGTTGGGCTGTGTTTCAACAATTCCATAAAATGATCAAAAATGTTTTTTAGTCTACTATCCACATAAGTCACACAAACAATGGAGGGGATTACTTTGCAAATACTTTGGGCAATTGTCTCATTGATAATGGAGTCTTCCATCAAAGTTCATGTACCTATGCCCCTCAATAACACGGGAGGAAAAATTGCCACTTATTGGAGGTTGCCCGGTCAATTATACTTGAAAATTCTGTGCCTCATCATTCTTGGGGTAAGTTAGAGTTAACAGCATCTTACTTGATTAATAGGCTTCCATTCAAAACTCTAAATTTTAGAAATCCTATTAACTGTCTCAAAAGATATTTTTCTCATGTCAAATTATTAATTCTCTCACTCCAAAAACTTTTGGGTGTTCTGCTTTTGTCATCATACTAGTCCTATACACTGAAAACTTGATCCAAAAGCCCTTAAAAGTATTTTCATAGGTTATTCTCCTATTCAGAAAAGTTATAACTGTTATAATCCCTAACAAAAAAAATTGTCCTACGATTCTACTCCCATGCTTCTCTTCAGGGGGAGAATTTAGGTGAAGATAACCATTGGGATCCTTCTATATCTTGTCCTATTTCATTGTCCATTCCTCCATATGTCTCTCCATCTCCATTATAGTCCTTGAAGGGTGGCTGGGGAGTGAACGCAAGTACTCAAGGAGACCACCACGAGTTGCTCAGCAAAACCATGTATCTGAACATGAAGAGGATCCTATATCAAGGTTCACCTTAAGGTACTGTTCCAATAGATAATCTAAATGTTCCCGTTGCTATTAGGAAAGGGGTGAGACCTCGTATTCAGCATCCAATTTCAAACAATTTGTCATATTGTCACTTATCTAACAAGTATAGTTCATGCAAGTCTCAATTTGGATAAAGTGAAAACTCTTGCCAACATGCCCGAAGCTGTGAAATATTCAAGGTGGAAAGCTGTTGTCATGGAAGAAACGAAGGCCCTGAAAGATAATGACATATGGGACATTGGGGACTTGCCAAAACGAAAGAAACTAATAGGCTACAAATGGCTCTTTAATGTGAAAGTTGGTTCGGATGGGCAAAGAGGAGATATAAGGCTCCCTTGGTTGCTCAAGGGTATATGTTAGGACCAATGACAATACTAATACTAAGCCTAGTATATGGAGAGTTTATTCACGTAGGAAGAAAGAGAGGGGCTGCAGGGAATGATGTCAGAGTTAGTTAGAATGGGGAGGGCTGATGTGCTGATGTGGCACTAAGGGAATAACCGATTGTACTAGGGACAGCTAGGGAGAAATAGGGAGGCAGAGGAGAGAGAGAGCATTCTGGAAAAAAGTAGGAAGTTTTGTGTGACAGAGGAAGGAGCTATTCTTCCCCTGAGGAGCAACTCTTGCTCTGGTGCATTAGGTGACCTTCGGATTCAGTGTAATAGCCGATAGATCATTGATTTTTTATCTTCAATATACATATATCTCTAGTCTATTGAACAAGAGTTTCTATCAATTGGTCCGACCTGCCGGATTTCCCAATCCCGGGAGAGAGGATCAGTTTCAGTGGAAGTTTGCGAAGTTTTTGTAACTCACCTGGATGCCACCCAAGATGTCCGATAGAGTGGACGTGTTGGAATCCCGTATGGCGCATTTGGAGGCTGGGGTGGAAGAAATCCAGTCGTCCATGCGGATGGCGATGGAGGAAATGCAGAGAAACCTGTTATTGGAGATGAGTAAGATGATGGGTAAACAACCCGAGGAGGGACAAGGCAGTGGCGATGCCTCCGGAAGGGGGCCTGACATAGTTGGAGGGAGGAATGCACGCCCGGGGCAGTCCAACCCGTTGGAACATTCCGATGACACTATGGAAGAATATCGAATGTCTGTTCGTAAAGTGGAATTACCTATGTTTGATGGTTCTGATCCCGTAGGGTGGATTACGCGGGCTGAAGTGTATTTTGAGGTGCATAACACGTCGGAACCCGTCAAAATGAAGTTGGTTTTATTGAGTATGGACGGTTCCACCATACACTGGTTTAATCTTCTGCGAGAAACGGAGGTGGAGTTAAACTAGGACAGATTCAAGCGAGCTCTAATAGATCGCTATGGAGGGAGACGGTTCGAAAATCCTTTTGAGGAGCTATCGGATTTGAAACAGACCGACTTGGTGGAGGAGTACATTGAGGCGTTTGAATTTATCTCGTCTCAGGTCGGGCGGCTACCAGAAGAGCAATTTATGGGGTATTTTATGAGTGGGCTATGGCCGGATATTCGGAGGAGAGTGAGGACCTTTGGACCGATATACAGACACCAGTTGATGAAGGTCGCGAGGGCAGTAGAGGAGGAAGTGAATGGCGAGTTTGGTGGAATGGATACAACTAGGGCACGCACACGCATCGGGTATCAGCAGCGAGGAAACAACTTAAGGGGCAACTATCGGGTTAACCTGACCCCTCATTTGGAGGGCCCAAACTTGATGGCCCGTGGATGATTTTGGAGCGGTTCTGGAGCATCGAAGCACCGGGACTACTCGGGAGCGACGTCGGAACCCCAAGCACCGCCCCGAATGGCCGCTCCTCAGTTGGCGACACTCGCTAGGCGATCGGACGGTGATCGGAGGGGACAACCGGAAAAAAATCGGGGGGTGAGACATCTGTCTTACCAAGAGTTGATGGACCGTAAGGCTAGAGGATTGTGTTTCTAGTGTGGGGAGAAGTTTCATCCCCTTCATTAGTGTGCCGAACGACAGTTGAGGTTATTGATCTTGACGGATGACGAAACCCTAGACGAGAATGGGGAAATAGTGGCACTGGAAGCTGACGATGAGGAGGAGGCTAATATAGCCTTGGAGTGTCGTACAATGGGGGTGTTTGGATTGAATGAAGCTTGTATGCGGGAGAGTAAAACTATGCGCTTGGCAAGGCAGCTACAGGGGGTATCGATTGTTATTTTAGTGGACAGTGGCGCCAGCCACAACTTCATCTCTCCGGAGTTGGTGACTGGTTTGGGACTGACCATAAACAAGGGCAAAGCTATGGACATTAGACTCGGTGATGGCCACCGTGTGACCACTCAAGGTCAATGCTTGGGAATTCCTATTCAGGTGGGGGACTTGGAGTGGAAGATTGATGCTTATGCCTTGGACTTAGGGGGAATGGATGTGATCTTAGGGGTTGCTTGGTTGCAAACTCTTGGGAAAGTGGTGGTGCAATGGAGGGAGATGACAATGCAGTTCAAACAAGGGGAACAAAATGTGCAACTACAAGGGACTGTGGGTCTCCAACCTTCATCCAGCAGAGCTAAGGGGTATGCTGAAGGTTCTGTGAGTTTGCATGGCTTATTGGCTACCTTAAAGGGTGAGTCCTTTTCGGTGAAGGGGGTACCTATAGTGGAAGAACAGCGAGTGTAACTTTCTCATCGTGAGAACAGTGAGCTGAATCAGGTATTGAATAAATTTCCAGAGGTTTTTGTGGAGATCCAAGGGCTGCCTCCGGAGAGAAACCACTCCCATTAGATTGTGTTACAGTTGGGACAAGGGCCGATTAGTGTAAGGCCCTATAAGTATCCTCATCATCACAAGGATGAGATCGAGCGGCAAGT